>JANJYP010054503.1:0-24846 GCA_024605115.1 Rastrelliger brachysoma
GACACACGCACGGACGGATAGACGAGACGAGACGGACGGATACAGGAGAGCGACACACGGACCCAGCGATAGACAGGGAGAGATATTAAAAAAAAGAGGGAGGGAGTACGCCCGATAGCCGGAGAGATAGATTGGCGGTTTTTTTTAAAGAGAAAGAGAAGATGAATCAAAATCAAAAGTTGAAATGAATAATAATAATAATGATAATGATGAAAAAAAGAGGATAAAGCTAAAAAAAGAGACATGAGAACAGAGACCAGATGCCAGGCCAGAAGAGAGACTGAGTGAGGATGGAGGGATGAAGGAAAGGAGGGATGGAAAGAGGGGGAAGGGTTAAGGGGGGAGGGGCGGTGTCCTCCTAGTGTGCCTTAGAGGGGACTACAGCCACCTCCTTTATTATCTGCTGCGACTCTATAACAGAGCGGTTTAAACAACAGGGGCTGCTGGCATTACTGGAACATGTAAGGACGGAGCCTTACCGCTGTTGTTTACACCCGTCCTCACACACATCTGGTCACATCTGTCGCAGAGAGGAGACGCCGGCTGGAGACAATCTGAGACACACTAGCAGGGGGTCGCCTGTTTTTGTCCCTCAGTTAGCGCCCTCCCTCCCCACTCCCTTACTCCCCCCCCCACTACCACCACCCTTACAGACCTCTCCAACCATCTGCAGTCAGTCCTATATTTTAAGGGTGGTTTTTTTAAACATAGAGATATATGTATAGAAATGTTTTATTCAGAGCTATTATTGATAGTATGCAGTGAGGCAGAGCCGGGAGAGAGAGCGGGGAAACTGCTACAGCGGCGTGTGAAGGGGTGGAAGGGGAGCGGGAGGGAGGCAGGGTAAGGTTAAGGGTGATCACTCACTCATTAACTACCCTTATGACACTCCCCACCCCTCCCTCCCTTCTGACGCCAATGAGAGTCTAGTAGAGGGGCCGCAGATGTTAACACTGCTCTTTGAAGACCTCTCCGAATAGCGGAGAGATTAAAAAAAAAAAAAAAAAAGTAAGAAAAAAAGAAAATATGAGGTTGTAAATATATAATCTTCATGTAAATGTTAAGAAATGCTGCGTCTGGCCGCCTTGCCTTTTTTTTTTTTTTTTTTTAAAGAAAAAAAAAGAAGGGGCAGGGTTTTCTGTGTATATCCCCCCCAGTCCCTCGTCCATGATATGTAGCCTACACCAAGGCCAGAGGCAGGGGGGGTCAACAGATTTTAACAGATAAACAGATAAATCCCTGAACCCCTCCTTTAACTTCTTCCACGTGTTAACCGTGTGGCGGAAGGCGCAGCAAGAGACAGTAAGGGCAGCGGAGGTCGCAGCTGGTCCTGCAGTTCTATTGCAGAGGCTTTAGCTCAAACATGTGAAAACCAGTGGAATTTTTTTTAAAAGAAAACATCCAAACTTTTAAAACGAAACAAGCCAGCAGCTATGCTAGCTGGCTAGCGACCCGCACCTTAAATGGCATATTTTATATATATTATATATATATGATATGTGAGTTAGCCCGGCCCCTCGGGTGAATGTATCGAAGGCAGCGAGTCAGGTGTGAGATTTTTGCGACACCTGTGTGAATAAGTCCTGCAATGACAGACAGACAAAGGTGTGTCTGAGACTTTCTGCTCATTGCCTTCTTCCAGCGCTGCATAGTCAAAGTTAGTCTCAGATGTTTGGGTTTTTTTTTTACCTCAGGAGAAGCTGAGGGATTTTTGAAAAAACAAAGCATCCCTGCATTAAAGTCGCAATGCTCTGGAAAAAAAAAAAATCTGAGGCTAGCTTTGACTAAGCGCTGGAACTTTAAAACAAAGGCAAAGTCTTCCAAAAGCTCCTTGCCTTGAGTTCAGAGAAGGTAAAATCAGACAGAAGGGGAAGCGGCTTTCCTTGTTCTCTCTCCCGATTTGCTGAAGGCCTGTGGGCGGAGCCTCCAGACCCTGCCCGCGTATGATAATGAGGGGCGGGGTCTACGCCTGGACGCTCTCGCCAAGATTAGAACAGATTAGAGAAGAAATGAAAAAGAAAAAACCTACCTCAGGGTAAAGTTACCTCAGTATTCCTAACTTTTCTTTGCTTGCTGGTGTTTTATATAAGAAGAAAAAAAAGAAAAGAAGAGCTGATAGTCCTGAATATTTTTTATTTTTTTAAGGAAAAAAAAAGTATTTTTTTTTAGGTATTGTCTTGTTGCTTTGGTTATTTTTTTCTGTTTTTTGGGTGTGATGATGGTTGAATGAGCTCAGGATGACGTGGAGGCTGTTTTTGTTTTGTTTTTTTTTTGTTTTGGTTTGTGTTCAGCAGAGAGTTAAAATGCTGGTATCGAGAGGTGGAAATAGGAGTGCCATTTTTGCCTTTTTTTTTTTTTTTTAAAGGTGAGGGAACATGCTCTCCGTCTTCCTGAAGTGTGATTGGAGCCGTTGCCTGAAATAGAATATTGGCCAATGGGGAGTGGTGTTAACTTGAGAGAGGGTCCTTAAAGGGGCAACACGGCGAGACCGAAAAAATGCTGCGTCATCACTTAAAAAAAACAAAAAACAACCTTACTAACACGTGATTGACTTACTCAGAGGTGCAACAACCTCCTAATCGGGGTACATTACAGTATGTCACCTCGACCCCCCACCCCCATACCCTTTCAACTTATCGTGGCTGCTGGTTTGCCCTGTACCCTGAAGGGACCCTCAACTCCTGCCTTATTTTGATGACATCATCATAAAAGCGCCAAACATTACGAGAGGGCTTAAGTGTTCAAAATAACTTACAAGAGGTGATGTGTGTCACCTGCAAAGAGGACGTGTGAATGTGAGTTTTTTTTTTTTGGTTTGTTTTTTTTTAAAAGCCATGTTCACCCCGTTCCTCCTTGACCTTTGTCACCTGGAGGTCGAGAATCAGATCAGAGTTGTGTTGAATGCAGCAGCGTTAGTGGTCCATCTACAGTGTAACTGTGCATGATGGAGACTGAAAGGGCATTCTACCCACCCACACACAGACACAAATACACATACACACGCACACACACACACACACTCACATACATACATATATTCACACTAATACACGCCTGAACTAGCTCTGACTTCTCTGAATGTGAATATTTATTACCTGTGCACTGACCACGACACCTCAGATGCTCCCTATTGGCTACATGTGTGCTTGGAGAATGTGTGTGTATGTGTGTGTGCGATTGCAGATGTGTGCATGCTTGTGTGTTTGCTGGTTTTAAATGTTCATTTTTGTCAGGGGGTGTGGTTGGGTGAAACTTTGGAGATTAAAAAAAAAAAGCAGAAAAAAGTAGGACGAGAACCTATGGCCCTCCGCCTGTGACCCAGGAGGGATTAAAATCTGAGAACCTTTCGAGAAAAAAATGGGAGCAAGAGAAAAAAAAAAGAGCAAGAGAGTTTAAAATAAAACCAACACCATCAACACTGCTGAGTAATAGATTAAAACCTGTACATATTAAAAAAAAAAAGGTGATCATGATACTTTTTTGTATTTTTGGAGAAAAAAAGCTTAAAAAATCTAAAATGGGAAAAAGCCGTAGAGAGAAGAAAGAGTTAAGATTACGCCAAGCCAAGTCACCGAGGGGACACTGCCAGATTATTCAGTCTTTTTAAATGTCTTGCCCGCGCTTGGTTACACCGCTAGTCTTCATCGGCTCCCCCTACCCCCACCAGCTCACCATCAAAAACAGGGAAAAGTCTATTCTACCGCGTCTATGCTTCCATTTTTATCCAGAGGTGGTAACTTCACAGCTGGACACCCCCCCAAAAAAAGAAAGAAAAAAAAGTCCCGTGTTAAGTTTCCACCTCTTTCCAAAACCATAGAGCTCTGTTCACAACCACCAAGACACACTATTCAGGATTCATTATTCAGCCTGCAACCATTTGGATTGGTTAGCATTTATTATTTCTTTATTTTCAGTTTTTTTTTTTTTAAATTTTTAGTTTAGGTGTTTTGTTTTTTTTTTTGACGATACAGCAAGCTTTATTTGGACGTGACATCTGGGGACGTTCTGTTGCACTAATTGATGAAATATGTCGACAACGTCAAACTTATCAAAAAAAAAAAGACTGAGAACCTCCTGTAACACCTGAAAAAAAAAACTTGACGCAGATCTTTTTAAAGGAAAGCAAACATAAAAAAAAATGTGGAGGGGGAAGAGGAGAAAAAGGAAGGAAGGATGGATAGAAGGAAGGGAAGATGGAAAGGAGGAAGGACAGGAGGTGGTACGCAAAATAAAATGATACACCTCCATCGTCTCCTTTCTAACCAGTCCTCTCCGTCCTTCCGTGAAAAGCGCTCTCCTCGTTTTTACTTCTACCCTTCTCTACTCCAAGAAGAAGACTGTTTTTATTTCCTTTTTTATTTAAAACTTTAAAAAAAATAAATAAATAAGAAGAATCATTTCATTTTTTTTTTTTTTTTGGAGCGGGCGGGAACGTCAGGGTCCCTCGCCCTCTCTTGCGCTGGTCTCCATCGTGTTCGTTTTGCTTACATCTGTTCAAGACCTTTTATTGATCTATTTACTTTTAACCACCAACTTTTTTTTTTTTTTTTTTTGAATGCACAAATCTATTAACGAAACAGCTACTAAACACGATGAACTACTAACATGTAGCTCAGTGCATGACAGTAACTGTGCCAAACACACAGGAAGGGTCTCGGTCCAAAAAATGTAGTAGAGCCATTTTTGAGCAGATAACCTATAAAATACTGAACTTACAGAAAAGGGTCGTAAGATAACTTCAGTAGTTTTTTTTTTTTTTTTTCGGAAAAATGAAGGTTACTTCGTTCAAAATTGGCGATATCTCATTCTTGGAGCTGAACTCTTCTCATCTTGTTTTTTTCTATGTACAGTAGAGACAGTAGCGACAGTACACTTTAGGCTTGTTGTGTCTCCGCACATACAACAAACCCCCCCCACCCCCCCACAAAGACAGAGCGAAGAGAGACACACACAAATACACACTGTGCTACCTTTTAGCTCCTGCTCTGTGGCAGTAAGAACGGCTCACGTGTGAACGCAAAAACCCGAAAATCGCATTTCATTTTTTGATTTTCCTCTCTGTTTGAACAGAAAGGAAAATCCGATCCGGATCACTTCTGGGCCTAAAAGTGCAAGTTATTAAAGAGTTGTATCAGCTAGTGGACAGAGATTTCCACATGATAGAAGATTTAATGATCAAATTTTGTTGGATCGCGCTTAATCCGACACTGTTTTAAAGGACCATACCAGTGTTTCTGTCATGTTTTATCCCATTTACTACGAATCGCTACTTCATATTACTGATGGCCATTTTCTAAAACATATACCTAGCACATTTAGATCAGCGAAAGAGGATTTGTTGGTTTACATTCATTTCACTATGATACGAAAATCAACAAAACGCATAAAGCTAACCCTCGAGGATCTGCAGTGCAAATAATTAAAGGTACACTGAGAGTTTTCTTCTAAACATTGCAAAGCTCTGTTTACATCCAGTGTTATTCAACTAACGAGCTAACAAACATTTAAAAAAAAAAAAAATTTCAATCCACGCAAAAACTGATATTTCTTTCGGAAACATTCAATACCTGCTTTGTTTACATCTACGCTTGCTAGCTAACAGTTTCCATTGCAAAAATTTCTCCACCACTGCCTATGAGTCAATCAATCAATCAATTTTGTGGCATGTTGTCTATTAGCGTAAATATCGTTTGCAGATTACCTAATTCAACCAGCTTTAAACAACTGCAGTGACAAACTTTTGGCCACATGATGGCAACGTTCACCAGCTAATTTCTAACTTGTCTGTTGTTTGGTGGACAGGAAGGCTTTTTGAGCTTTGTTTTTACTAAAAAAATAACTGCCTGCTGCGAGCCAAAAAAATGACATAATGAGAGCGTTGACTGACATGTAAACAACGCAACGGGTGTTAAAAACCAAAACAATAAGCTGAAAGACGCTAAAATATTCTCGAGTTGAGGCGATGATTCTCCTGTAGTGAGATCCATGTAAAGTTATTGAAAGGCACATCTAAAACACTACAGCATGCTTTAGAAAATGGTCAGCACTGATGTAAAGTACACTGACTCACTGTTATTGTCCTTTTTTTGTAGATTTCTGGCAACAACTGCTTTCACTCAGAAAGCAAGATTCACTCAAAACTACGTTAAATAAGCTTGGAAATTCAAACGTCAGGGTAAACTAACATGTCAGGCTTCTTGTTCGCGCCTCACAGGTCTTATAGCACGAAGCTCGGCCCTGACAGATGGTAAAAAAAACAAAACAATAAGATAAGACTCCAAGCTCTTGCGAGGACAGTTTGCCATAAAACGATGCAAGCTCCTCCAATATCGTATACCCCCCTCCCCCCCGTGCCCCCCCTACCCCACCCTGTACCTCAGCAGAAACGGGCTCCAGTCATTTTGAAGCAAAACGGAGACCCCGGCAGAGGGACGCCCTACGGAGACGAAACAAACAAACCTCTTGACACATAACTAGGAACGCTACCTCAAAAACAGACGCAAACTCAGCTAGAAGATTGTTTCTTTTATTTTCTTTTTATTACAAAAAAAAAAATCAAGACAAGAGCAAATAGTCAGTCAGACACACAGAAAGGACGGACAGTCTATGTTATAGTCATAACATTTTTTTTTTTCCACTCTTCGACTTTAATTTATTTTTCGGTTTTTGAAAAATGTTACCTCTCCACCTTAGAGATGGGACTGTAAAAATAAATGAGTAAATAAATAAATAAGAAAAAATGACAAAAAAGACAAAAAAACCCAATATGGACACATTGTGGTGCAGGGTGGCGTGGGGTGAAGGCAGCCGGGATGAGGATTCCCCCCCCCTCTCATGTGTCGGGCAGAATTTTCAGTCACCTAAAGAAGTGTTAGCTTGCATCTACTGCTCTGGGAACAGTTTCTATTTCACTGTTCAATGTCAATTCCAGTCAGTAATTTCACGTTTTGTTTTTTTTCGTCGTCGTTATTAATTTTTTTTTATATATATATAAAAAAAAAGAAACGAATACCGCTTTGAATCTTAACTGAACACTGCAAGTTTTTCATTCGCCTGCCTCAGACAGTTTTTTTTTTTTTTTTTTTTAATGACCCACAATCCTCCTTCAGCTCCGCCCTGCTGCTCCACTTCCCCTCCCTGTGATTTCACCTCCTGAATCAAGGGGCACGACTCCTGTAACCATGTAATTGTTTTGTTGATCTACCTCTTAGGAAAAAAAAATAGGTAAATGGTAATTTTTTTTTTTTTTTTTGAAAAAGGACACAAAAATAACTAAAAAAAAAAAAGTTGCTTGAAAGAAATATAGGTAAATGAATAACTGGGTAGCGGCATCTCCATATACTGTAGTGGATAGTCTATTAAAGGAAAAAAAACTTTTACTTCTTCCAAAGATGATTTTGTTTTCTTTTCTCCATTCTTAGTTGTTTTTGTAAGGATTATGAAATGGAATAATTAACTGAAAGGGGGAGACAAAAACTTACTGCCTGTTTTTAATTTCTTCTTTTAAAAAAAAAAAAACCCAACATAAATGAGATTTCTTTATCCAATTTGCATTTCTTTCGTTCATTTCATTAAACTTACACTTTTTTTTTTAACTTCAAATCTTTTCTTCTTGTTTTTTTTTTTGTTTTTTTGTTTTGGTTGACTTCTAATTTTTTTTCCTCTCTTTTTTTTATGACAGCAGATTGTATCTCTTGTGTTTGGGTGCATTTAGCATTTTCTTTCTCTCTGTGAAAAGCCTACATGAGTTAGAGCGCCCTGCGAGGACCTTCTACACTGATCAATGATCTATTTTCACTTCTAATGAGTCATTTGAAAAAGCAAAAAAAAGGACCTGTTGTTTTAGCTGACTGTGTAGCTGCAGGTGGAAGGAGGGGGGAGCGGGGCCCTGAATCATTTCTGTAAGGCGGGCCCTTCTCATGCTGCGATGAGCAGGATTCAACTAGACCGTAATCCCATCTGGGCTCAGCCTCTAAACTGAAAATTGACTGTCGGCCGTGACGACACTCTTTTACCCCGGAGTCCCAGCTCGCAGAGATGCAGCATTAGAAGGGTTAAAAAGCCTCCCTCCTTCCACCAGATGGCGCCTTTGGTCTTTACAGTATATGGACTTTCACCCTCTGCCTGCCTGATTCCTTTAGTCCTCATCAACACTTGTTTTAAACTCCTTGTAAACAAAACAGAGCATAGATATGAATGTGTTATTAAAAGATGAGAAAACGGATCCTCTCGCCTCTTAGTGATCTTTGTGTGTGGTTTATGTGAAGTTTACAGCCATTGAATTTAATCTTTGTCTTTACCCTTTAACAACAACTGGGAAGAAAGTATGAAGTTTTATATTTTTAGGCCTGTTAGTTCTTTTGGATGTAAAACCAACTCTATTTCCAGTCCATTTTAAGTAAAGGTTCACTATTATGAATCTGCATATATACATCTTAAAATATCACATTGGTTTTTTTGTGAACAATGTGTAAGACCTTATACAAAACATTTTATTTCTAATATTAACATTATAGGTTTTAAAACCTTCTTTCTCATTTCAAAATCCAGAATCTATCCCTATGTGAATACTGTTCATTATACTTGTTACTGAAGTTACACTGCAAAAACTGATATCTAAACAAAACAAAAAAAAAGACTTCAAGAAAATTAGACTAATATTTTGTCCAAATAGAAAAATAATCTTGTCATGCATTGTTTACTTAAGAAAAATGTAATCTTATAATATATCTAAGCAAGTAATTTTTTCTTACCCCAAACTGGCAGAAAGTTTGACTTGATTCAGGATTATTTGGTTTATTTTGAGAGGGAGAGTTTTTACAGTGTATATAGTAGACTATGATTGTCTTTAAACTAGCTGCTCATACACAGCTTTAACTCAGATTAGAGGTGAACCAGGTATAAGGTGAAACACTGTACAGTACAGCACAGTGACGCTCATACACTGAGCAGTTACAACATTAAAACCACCTACCTAATATCATATACTGTAGATCCACCTTATCCTGCCAAAGCATCTGACCCATCCACAAGACTTGTGAAGGTGTTCCATCAGCTCAACATCTGGGGGTAATTTCAGCCATTTGTGCTACAGTTGTTATTTTGAGGGCTGAGACCAGTGGGTGCCTTGTCACGGACGCACTGGTTGTCCTTCCTTGGACCTCTTTAAGTAGCTACTGACCACTTCATACTGGGAAGATTCTGCGAGACCCTGCAATTTCTGGGAATGCTCTGACCAGTCCAAGTCACTCAGCTCCTCACACGATCAATTTTTTTCTGCTTCTGACATCAATTTGAAGAACTGACAAAAATTGACAAGATGATTAATGATAGTGGTTTTACTGTTATGGTTGATTGGTGTATATCCAAGAAAAGAGCAAATACAGTGGTGGAAAAAAAATTTTTGGACACCCCATGCATTTTGAAATAACTGCATTAAATATCATTCTTAGGTCTTCAAGTGCAATTTCTTTTAATATAGTCACAATTCTAAATAGATCTTAAAATTACATTAAAAACTTCAAATTTATTGGTTCCATAAAAATCCATCAGACATTTATTTGAATTTACAACATAATCCAATCTCAAGGGACTGCTATTTGCCACTGATTGATCTAATGTGGTAATAATGCATGATTGGTTGTCTCCAGAGTGGTATAATAGAATATTTTGAGGCTCTGGTTGCTCCTAACAGAAACAACATTAGAAACTGAAGCAGTTACAACCTCTACTGACCGCTTAACATGAGCGTGTAGTCATCAATCAATGACGTATAAAATATGTGGTTTTTGATAATATAGTCATAAATGTGCACAAAATACATTAGGCTGATGTATCCAGTAGTATTATGAGACCATGATCTCCTTCATGCTTACAACAAATAAAAGAGTCTCCTGTTGCTTTCGCACTCCTCCAGCTGATGGTGTCCTAGGCAACTGTGGCTTGCCTATGCTTAAAAACATTCCTGAGCAGCACTATGCCACACGGTAGGTTTATTTATCACTGCATTAACAGAAAACCATGCTAATATAAAAACATTAAGAATGGGATAACATCTATTTTATTACACTGACAATCATTAGTAAATATGCAGGGCAGTGGACCTTCCACCTAAAAACTGGAACAGTTCCTTGGGGCTAAATGAACGATAGATCACCAAGAAACTGGATTTGAAGATTACAAAAAAAAAAATTTTTTTTTTTTAAATCTTTACTTTTACTTTTATTATGAAAGTTTTCTACAAGTGTCTCAAAAATGTGTAAAAGTGAAAATATTAAAAATGTTATACTTTCACGTAGGTGCTACAATTGTTTTTGGCTTTTTTAAAATAAGATTGCAATTTATAAATCATATAGTTTAAACTTCTCATTTTTCACAGTAAATAGATGGTTTATTATATTTAAGATATTATACACACACATATATTATTTGTAGGCTATAAGATCATGGTTGTACTGATTACTATGTGTCCCCTGAACTAAAATGAGTTTGACACTCCTGACCTAGTCAGTCCATCAGCAACTTTTAATGGATGACTGATGGGACAGGGTAGAGACAAATTGTTGTTAGGAAGCTTAGAATACCTACTCATGTGCAACCACATTTATACTTTTGTCATTACAGGCAATAATTCTTGTTTTTTATCATTCTTCTTTGCTCAAAAACCAAAATGGAAACAATGCCACACAAAGCAGGAGGCCACAGTTGACACTGCCAATATGACGTAATCCCTCCATTTGTCCACCAGGTGGCGTAATAACACATCAAATATATATTCACAATCACTACGCCTGGTTCATGTGGTTCTAATCAGCACTTCCTCTACAGTGAACTCATTGTAAATCACACATTGTCTGTCACATTATACACTGCGCTACACTATGATACAGTAGCCTATTGTGTCACATATTTAAACGTTTTCATGAGACAGCAATATATAGCAATATCAACTATATTAGAATTTAGAATATACCCTATATGTAGCCTATATTTATAGTATTTACAGTAAATATAATCTCATAGAGTCAATAAAAAACGTTTCAGTCAGGATGAGACGTCGGCAGGAAACAGTCCTCGCTCTCTACACCACATCCTGTCTTCTTCTCACTACTCATGAACTTTACAAATTATAGGTGACAAATGTTCAGTGTTGGGCGAGCTACTCTGCATTAAATGCAGCTTCACTACACTGAAGCTACCCACCAAAGAAGTGTAACAAGCTAAGCTACAACAAAATGACAAAAGTAACTTAATGACTTCAAACCTATTTTTTTTAAAATTTGAACTAATTTCACTCCAAGTCATAGCTACCTAGTGATCAATAACACTGTAAGATAAACAAATAGGCACAAATGATCAGATAGTTTATTAAACTGTTCTCTCTGTGCTTTAACTGCTACAAAACCATGGCAACACAAACCAACAAAAAACATTCACATAATCACAAAAACAGGTGGAGTGTATATTGTGGAGCAAGTCCACCTTCATGTAGGACACATTTGGACAACACATTGTAAATGATCAATAACTTGCAAATGACTGGACATTATCACTGCTACCACAGCTGCCTTCCTTCTTTTACAGCCTGAAAAATATAATGAGTATGAGTTAAACATCTTTGTTGCTAATATAAGAAAGATTGCTTAGTTGCCATCTTCTACCTGCTACAGGATATATACTTTTTTTTTTTTTTTGCAAATATCTGCACACTAACCACAAAACCTTCCACTAAAACAGCTAATCATTATAAATCTCATGCAAAAAGTGAACAAATGTGCATTAGGTTTAACACACCTGGTAAATGCACAGAGTACAATTATTAATGTAGCACTTTGAGAAAACACTGTAAAATTCATATGATTCAAATTCACCTCTTTGAAATGTTAAAGACTTGATTTTAAGTATTTAACCCTCACATAGGTATACTGTTCATATTCTGACTCATAATTAGTCTATACACCCATTCACATTCATACATTCCTCATCTGTATCAGCTGCACAAAAATTTAAAAACTGGTGCATTTAATTTCTATTTTGGTACACTCATCGAGAAAGATGGACCCAATATCCATCTTTTAGCTGGACATTAGGAAAAGTCCAGCTAAAAAAAATGTGCACATGATGTTTTTACAGCTCTCAAATGTAAAAAGGGTCAAAGGAAGGAAACAATGACAACAGCAACAACTGAATACATCATTGTGAAATCTAATTACAACACATAGATCTGCTTTACTACAAACACCTCAATGGGATTGATAGTGAGACTCTGTACTGTGATTAGCAGTTGTATGAATTTCTATCATATGACTTCCTTCCCTTTATATAAATTTCTTTCCTCCACTTACTCATCTGACTTTGTTATTATCATAACTGCTAAACAAGTTTTTTAAATTGCTCAACTTTCAAAGTTTGAGAATGAGAAGAGGAAACCATCCTTTAAAAAAAAAAGTCACATGATGTTGAAAGCAGATTGAGGGATACTGACAAGAGCCTGTGGTCTGATGTGTTCTTTTCATTGTCAAAAACAAAATGTCACGTTCAGTTGATTGAGATCCACTGTTTGTGAGTCAATGAAACATGAAAACCACTAGCAGGGGGGTGGGTACTGTTGTCAGCCACTGTATCCAGGATGTGAATTAAAAAAAAAAATTAAAAAATGCTTTGCTTCAACTTTGTTAATGCGGAAATGAAACTGCTATGACTCTACACTTCTCTTATTGCACTTCTCTTGTGAAAATAAGTCCAACCTATCAGCTGAGAAGAGGAAGATGATATCTCAAAGCCTTGATTGACAAAAAAAACCCCAAAACAACACAAGTTAATACTGTTCGGTACTATTGAAGACACTCACAAAAACTACCAAAAGTAAGTCTCATGAACTGTTTATTTTGTCTCTTTTATTCCACTTTACTTTTACTAAACTGTTTGTCTTTGCTTCCTACTGAAAATAATGAAGAGCTTCTTGTCTGTGTTTAGATGACCGTGTTTATCTCCTTAAGTCACGTTGTTTGTTGTAACTGATTGATAAAGACCTAACCCTGAACAGTAACTGCATTATGTGGCTGTTTAAGTTGAAAATATGAATATGAACCACTTAGTGTTTATTAGTTTAGGTTTTTAGTACGCTGCCATTCTCAATTGGTAATGTGATGCAAAGTTGTAAGTCTGTATCAGCAGCTTCAAAACAAATAGTCCAATATACAACCACATATAGAAACAGATTTGTATAAGTGACTCTAATGCCTGGTTGAATCAGTAAAATGTATAGCTTTGTACAAGACCACAAAACAGATATAACTATGATACACACACTCAGTTGCAGATTGCTGGTTTGTACAGCAACAGACTGAATTTCCATAGATTCAGATCAGATAGAACTGGATGAAAAGACTTCTGACAATCAGAAAAAAAGCAGAATATTATTTAGAAGTCTACCCCATACTGTAAAAAATATGTTCATAGCACCCGTGACATCACCCATTGTTTTGGTGAGTCTCATTTGAAGCTCATCCTATGAGCAAGTGGACAGCGCCATGTTGGGTTTTTGCAAGTGTGTCCTTTACATATTTGGTGCAACAGGGGAGCTTAGCCGAGCCCAGTTGATGCTTAGCAAAGAGTTAACTGGTCTCTGACTCTCTGAGCCCTGTCACTCAATGTAACTACACCTTTGAATTTTAAGCCTTAATAACACTAAAACAGTTATGGTAGAAAAAAAATCAGCTCCCCTCGTGTTCATGGAGGAGGAAACTATTGGTAGAGACCAAAAGAAAAAAATGTACCAGGCTGTAAATATGCTTTTTTAAGCTGCAAAGTTGGCAATTTTAACATGGGAGTGAATGGAGAATTGCTCACTTCTGGTTCTAGACCACAGTGAGAGCTGAGGAACTGCAATTTTTTGAATGTAGAAATGAGCTTCACACACAACTCCTCCCTTGGTCTATCCATACTTTTTATGCTATTCTATTCTGTGAACACCAGCTATCTGGTGTTGACTGAAGTTAGGAATGAATCAGTTATGGTTGAGATGATTTTCAGTCTCCAAAAAGTCACTTGACTTACTGTTCTTGATGATAATGCTAAATCTTTGTATGATGACATCATACAAAGACAACTGCAACAACTACATTTTAAAAAAAAATGTTTGAATACTGTCTGAATTGACCTTTTTTTTTTAAATAAATCTTTGCTGTTCTGGCGGTCACTGATCATACAACCTCAGCTTTTTATTTAGCTCATCTTTTCATGATCAGGTTGAACTTCAATTTCCTTCAGCTTTACATTCAACACTTCCAGATTTGAGAGTATGCACCTTCATCAACACTTATAACAATAAACCACATACTATCAAAATTCTACTTACACATTTACAAAAGACAAAAAAAGGGACATCAGAAAAAATGTGGAGAGTACATCATTTTTTATCAAAGATCCACACCCCACTATTCCCTCTTTAACCACTGGACCAATAACACCCATAATCAATACTGGTTCCCATTTTAAAGAGCGGCAAGAGTGTTAACAGAGCAATGAGCAATGCAATGAATAGCGCTGTATTTTTCAATATACAGGAATGTCCTTGTTGTCATGACGTAAAAACGAGGACACAAACCCATTACTCTACGATGGAGGTGCGTACAGAGCCAGAAGATGATGTCCCACCTTATAAACTAGCTGAGAAGTAAGATATGAATTATTTATTTTGACTTTCTACACCTGTCTCCAATCTCAAAGCAGAGAATTCTACACATCTAACACCTCATCATTAATCAGATTAATAAAGTCTGTCTCTGTTCAAGCTCACTGCAGCAGGAGAAACCAGACTCTCCTGGACCCAGCTGTGTGTCAGTGAAAGACAACAGCTCCACTGAAGACAGAGATCTCTCTATAGAGCAGAGGTGAATATATGATTAATACATAATTTAAAAAAAAAACTTCACTGAAACACACACTATCAAATATATTTAAATAATGATGATATTTACATTTCTTGCTCAGTACCTTTCCTCAGAAGAGACCGGACTCCTCTGTACCCACCTGTGTGTATGTTAAAAGCGCCTGCTCCAGGGAGGAAAATCCATATTTCAATCATGAACACCTCTCTGTTGAACAAAGGTAAGACTGATAGTAGCTGCAGTTTATTTTCCAATATATTTATCATTATTAACCCCTCATACTTAAAATAATATTTGATTCCATATAGTTCACAGCACTACTCGCGTCACACTGACAGTTGTTTTTTCTTTCTTCTGAGAATTTAAAAGGAAATTTGTCGATTTTCCTGGAATGCCATGTCCATAACTTGAAAATCTATCACCTCTTTTCATCTCTTCAAGAAATCCATTTTTATTCACTTACAAAAACCCTGTTCTTGTTTTTTGATAAATAATCGATGATAACGTTGATCTATGGATAAATTTCATTTGCCTGACAATGAATGTACGTACTGTATGTGATGATGGGTATATAATACGATTGGTGAATAATGTCATTTGTGCTTGGCTATGAATCCAGATGTGAGTCAAGAGTGTGTTGTGTGGTTGCTGTTGTCTTGTAATGTACTGTTTTGTTGTAATGCTGTGGTGCTCTGTCTTATTCTTATATGTCCTGTCATGTAATGTTGTTATAATGTTTTGTCTGTATACATGTTGAGGACTCTTAAAGGACTATCTTTCAAATGAAATTAATGATTAAATCTGCATTTCTGGCTCAGCTCCCACTCTAGTGAAGAACCTCCATTCTTCAGTCATGAGCACCTCTCTGTTGAACAAAGGTAAGACTCATAGTAGACAAATTTAACTGTCATCAGCATTTCCATCTACTAAATGTGTGTGCCACATTTTAGATGTTTAGTACTTGTCAGTTTGATTTCATGCCAAGTGCACTCTGCTTAATAATGAATGTTTTCTCCACAGTGAACACCAAGAGGAGCCAGAGATTGGCACTGGTCAATCTGACAAGGAACACGATGAAGCAGATCTGCCTTCCATATTTAAGGTATGTAAGTCATCTGAATTATTGGAAAAACAACCATCCATCTTACACTATATAAAAATGAGTTTTCAATTCCTGAAAGACACAAACTTGATCACTTTACTACTGTTAGGATCAGCTGCAAATTCAGAACGCTGCGAGGTAGCAACAAAGAACAAAACTTCATACTACAAATTGCTAAATTCCTCCAGAATTGATCCTGAATGTGAACTGGTTCAAACTAATGACTGTACAATGCTGAACAACTGCTGTAATGTAGAGCTGACTACTATTAGCCTTGGTATAGTGACTCACGGAAGATGCTAGAAATCCAAGATCTTCATCAGCTTTGTTAGAACCAGGCAATTATCTGGCTTTTCAAAGCTAAATGTCCACTGTATTCAGAAGCTAGTCACTAACAAGCTACACCATAGTGTTGGGTGATAGTTATCTATGGGTTTGTCACCATACATTTGATCCATTGTGCATACATAAATAATCATTAGTTCAAGGTTTAAACAAGATCCTACAAAGTATAATGTTTAACTTTAACTCTCCAGTAGTGGGAGGGGAAATAGAATTATAGAGTTAATTTACGATGGATCATCGTTCCTAGGCTCAGGCCTCTCCCCAGCGCATGACTGACATCAATCGATATTGATTATTGATCTGACCGGGAACATTCATCATTAAGTTGTCTTCACGTGTTGTGTTGGTGGTTCAGGGGATAATAAGACATGAAAAAAGTCAAAGAAAAGGAGAACAGAGGGTTGAACCCATCACCTTCAGCTATATAGTTAGATGATGGAATCTCTGCAACAGAAATCTACACATTGCAACTATAGTTCAAATGAAGTGCTTCATGGTGGCCAGCTGAACATAGCCCACTGGCATGTCTCCATGTGCTTACAGAACAATAGTAAAGGAAAACTCCACTTTTACCCATCAATATGTGTTGATTGATACTGTACATGTGAAAAAGTTGCATTATGTACATTATATATTTTTTGTCTCCAGAGGGTGTAATAAATAGCCTCAAACTTGAGGACTACAAGTTTGAAAATGATGTGGTTGACAGAGGTTGCACATTCGATGCTTTAACTTTTCTATGCCTCATTAATTCCATCTGAATTTTTCATTTTTCATTCCAGGAGTTAGAGGAGAACATCATGATTTTTGTGAGGACTGAGCTGAAGAAATTCCAGACAGTTCTCAGTCCAGATTACACAAAGTCTTCAGAGGAACAGAAAAAGGATGGAGATGTGGATGGTGAGGCAGAGGAGCAGAGGAAAAGCAGCAGAGAAGCCCTTTTGAAGATTACATTACACATTTTGAGGGGAATGAAGCAGGGGAAACTGGCTGACACCCTGCAGAGAAGTAAGTTGGTTGTGCAAAGTGGTTTGCATTCAAAGTAAAAAAAAAATCACAACAATCGCTCTGCAGCTCTTAATGGTATATACATGTGTGCAGGCTCGGGAGGAACAGAACAGTCTACATGTAACAGCATTATGTAATCAGAATACAAAAAGGTAACCATTACAATAATAGTTATAGCTAATCCATTACAATTACAGAAAAACAGATGTAATCAGATTAAATGTGAATTTATTAAAATGGGGATTATTTAGCAGGATTACAACTGTAAAAGACATAATAACATATATAAAAGATATATCCGACCATCATGGTGTAAAACTCCCAAACTAAACAGAGCAGAAACCAGAGGGCCAATTAACTCGCTGATGCACGATGGTCTAAGAGGATGATACTGCATGATGTGTGCAGGCGTGTGTGTGTGTGTGTTTGTGTGTGTGTGTATAACATATTCGCTGCTAACATTGGGTGACTGATTGTCGAACACGTTCAGTACTGAATAGATCAGATAAAACTCACACATCCAGAGGGCCAGAGTCTCATCAGAGGATTTGCTGAGAATGTTACAGCACCTTGCAGCATCTGTAGTGTTTCTCAGAACACACAAATATCATCACCCTGCTTGTGGTTATTAGGGCTGGTTTTTGCAACAACTCTTATTTGCATAAAAAACTGCCAGCTTTGCACCATGTGTGCTGTATGTCTCTATTGTTGTATATTTGGTATGCCTATTGGAAGGTAATCAAGTTACATCACTTTAATATTGTGGTGCTTGGATTACATTAGTGACTACATTTCTTTAACAGGTAACTAGTAACTGTATCAGAATACATTTATAAAATAACCCCCCCAACCTTGCCTATATATATTCTTACCATAGATGAGATGAGTAATGTTATTCTGTATTAATGAACCCCAAAACTTTATTTCTCACACATTTTGATTTTTTGTATTTCCATTTAGGAACTGAAGTCTGCCAAGATAAACTCAAAGGTAACCTAAAAAAGAGGTTTGACTGTTTGTTTGAAGGAACTGCCAAAGCAGGAAACCCCACACCACTGAACAAGATTTACACAGAGCTCTACATCACAGAGGGAGGAAGTGGAGAAGTCAATGATGAACACGAGATCAGACAGATTGAAACAGTGTTCAGGAAACCATCAAGGCCAGAAACTATCATCAAATGTGAAGACATCTTTCAACCCTTGCCTGGCAAAGATCATCAACCAGTCAGAACGGTGATGACAAAGGGAGTGGCTGGCATTGGGAAAACAGTGTTAACACACAAGTTTGCCCTGGACTGGGCTGAAGACAAAGCCAACCGTCACATAGACTTCATGTTTCCTTTCACTTTCAGAGAGCTGAATCTGCAGAGAGGAAAAAAGTACAGCTTGGTGGAACTTCTTCATGCCTTCTTTACTGATACCAGAGACGCAGAAATCTTCAGCTTTGACAAGTTCAGGGTGGTGTTCATCTTTGACGGTCTGGATGAGTGTCAACTTCCCCTTAACTTTTACAACGAGATCCTAACTGATGTTACGGAGCCGGCCAGAGTAGAAGTGCTGCTGACCAACCTCATCACTGGGAAACTGCTTCCTTCTGCTCACATCTGGATAACAACACGACCCGCAGCAGCCTATCAGATCCCTTCAGAGTGTGTTACTATGGTGACAGAGGTGAGAGGGTTCACGGACACTCAAAAGAAAGAGTACTTTAGGAAGAGATTCCCTGAAGAGGAACAGGCCAGCAGTATCATCTCCCACATCAAGGCATCACGAAGCCTTCACATCATGTGCCACATCCCAGTCTTCTGCTGGATCTCCGCTTCAGTCCTGGAGGTTTTAATGAGATCACAAACCATTAAAGGGCTGCCAAAGACCCTGACAGAGATGTACATCCACTTCCTGGTGGTTCAGTGCAAAGTTGGTAATGTCAAATATCGAGGAGGAGCTGAAGCAGATCCACAGTGGAATGCAGAGACCAGCAGGATCATCATGTCTCTGGGAAAACTGGCTTTTGAGCACCTGCAGAAAGGCAACTTGATCTTCTATGAATCAGACCTGATCGCATGTGACATTGATATCAGAGCAGCCTCAGTGAACTCAGGAGTGTTCACCCAGATCTTTAAAGAAGAGTGTGGACTGTACCAGGGGAAGGTGTTCTGTTTTGTCCATTTCACCTTTCAGGAGTTCCTGGCTGCTCTTTATGTTGTTCTGACTTTTGTCAACACTGGTGTCAATCTACTGTCAGAACCAGAGTCAACATCCCGCTGGGCCTCACTGAAAAGGGACAAATCTAGAGTAAATCCCCTCTTCCAAAGTGCTGTGGACAAGGCCTTACAGAGTTCAAACGGACACCTGGATTTATTTCTCCGTTTCCTCCTGGGTCTCTCACTGAAGACCAATCAGACCCTTTTACAAGGACTACTAAAGCCACCGGGAGGCAGCTTAGAGAACTGTCAGGAAACAGTCAAATACATCAAGAAGAGGATCAGGAACAATCCCTCTCCAGAGAGATGCATCAACCTCTTTCACTGTCTGAATGAGCTGAATGATAATTCTCTTGTGGAGGAGATCCAACAGTACCTGAGATCAGGAAGTCTCTCCACAGACAAACTGTCTCATGCTCAGTGGTCAGCTCTGGCCTTCATCTTACTGTCATCTGAAAAAGATCTGGACGTGTTTGATTTGAAGAAATACTCTGCTTCAGAGGAAGGTCTCCTCCGGCTGCTGCCAGTGGTTAAAGACTCTAGAATATCTCGGTAGGTGCACAGATGGAGGGATTAACTTACTATCTTAGATATGTAATAGTTTTTACTTGTGATAAAATACAAGCATTACATTTCAAGTATTTCTATGTCCCAAATGCTACATCAGGTTGAACGACTGCAAGCTGTCAGAGAGAAGCTGTAAAGCTCTGGCCTGTGTTCTTATGTCCAAGTCAACTCGTCTGAGAGAGCTGGACCTCAGTAACAATGACCTGCAGGATTCTGGAGTTAAGCTGCTGTGTTTTGCACTGGGGAGTCCTCAGTGTAGACTGGAAACTCTGGGGTTAGTGATGAATGAATTCAGTGCCTTTTCATCGTTGTGTTTAACATCGTCCAGTATGACTGGAATTATTTTAATTTTGGATACTGCTTCATCACACTTTACAAACCAGTGCAAATATTCAATATGAATGAAGAAAGTAGTGATATAGTAAAGAATAGATTTCAGAGTGCTGAACCTTGGAGTACATTTACATTTATGGACAAATTATTTAGTCTATAATCTATATCCAAAATACTTGACAATTTGTCTTACATTCACATTCACACACCATTTGTGCATCTATAAGGTACTAAAAAATATGGACTAATTGGTATTCATTCTAGAGGGACATTTGACAGTTGGTTATGTAGGCATCTCAGTAATTGACAGCAATATAACTAAATAATTTTAAAATGTTGGTAAGTGATGTTGAAAAATCTAATTGAGCTAAATGTTTTTCCAGATCTGCTCTATTCATTCTAGTTAACTTCACTTCATAAACACATCATTTTTAGTGAAAATGTTTCCAGGAGTTAAAGTTAAATTTATTTATGAATGAAAATTCATAAATAAATTAATTGTAACAAACATTGCCTCTTCAATACAAATTAAATTAGTATTGTGTTCCTCCCTTTTCAGGATACGTGGCTGTAACTTGTCAGAAAAAAGCTGTGAATCTCTGGCCTCAGTTCTCAGTTCCCAGTCCTCCTGCCTGAGAGAGCTAGACCTGAGTGACAATGACCTGCAGGACCCAGGAGTGAGGATGCTGTCTACAGGACTAGAGAGTCCTCAGTGTAGACTGCAAAAACTCAGGTTACATTTCTTTCTAGACAAGAAAACCATTTAAGACAAACATGTTGTGATTTCAAACCACTTGTCCATCTTAATCAAAATGACCTAAAGCTGGCAGTTCAGAGATTGATGCTTTGAATACTTAATTTTTGTGCGTAACATATTCAAAAGCAATGCTACACTATTGCAACATAACACAATAGCAATATATATTGTTTCATTTTCTTTAATATGCAATGTAATGTAATCCCCCTAACCTTAACCTTATATTATATAGTTAGTGTTATGCTACAGCCAAAACAAGTACATAGCTGGAACTTGCATAATACAACATGAAAAAGAGAAAAATAAACAAAGGAAGAGGAACAAAGAGCTGATATGAAAGCTGATAATCAAAAGAAGAACACCATTCCCATATATTTTCTGTGGTTTATCCTGGACTCGTTTTTAATGGAAGCAGATGGAGTAAGGTAACCTAGGTAACATACCAGTCTGTATACCAGTTTTAGGCGCATGGAACACCTGCAAGGGAGATTAAGACTAGTCGCCCTCTGGAGGAAACTCATTTCAGCTGCTTGTAACCACAATCTCATTATGTCACTACCCAAATCTCATTACCATAGGTAAGGGTTGGAATATAAGCCAATTTGTAAACTGAAAGTTTCGCCTTCCTGCTCAGCTTCCTATTCACTACCATAGTCTGGTACAGCACCCACATAACTTTAATCTTACCCTTACTCATAATCAAGACTGAAGATATCTGAACTCCTTCAGTTCACTTCTAACCCAGAGAGATCAGTCCACAGTTTTCCAGCAGAGAACCATGGCCACAACCTTCTAGGTGTTGAGTCTCATGCTGGAGGTAATTGCATGATGAAACCAACAGAACTGCATCCTCCGTTAAAGGCAATTCTGAAGTCCCCATACTGGACGCTCTGCTAGACCTGCATGAAACTGGAGCTCTCACTGAGATCATGGTTGGCTTTCTACTGAGAACGTGGACATGCATTTGACCAAATTGCTTGAAACATTGGCCCAGCTAGGTGCCTCATACTCCTGCAGTATGGTTGTAGGCTTAAATTTACAAAACATAGACCAAGGGCCACATACACAAATGGATTGCATGTGGCCACTAAACTGGTGCAAATGATACAATAAATAACAATAATTCACAATGCCCCTGCAAACCATGTAAGCAAATAATGTTATGGTCATACAGTTGATGCATAATTATTCCCTTTCTATTCAAATAAATTAAATAGAGAATTTGAAATACAAGGCTGATGGAAAAGTCAATTGTTTGAGTTAGAAAATGTGTCATGTAACACATATGTATATGAATTTAATACACACTGTATATGTGTAGGTTGTCACGCTGTCAGGTCTCAGAGGAAGGCTGTGTTTCTCTGGACTCAGCTCTGAGCTACAACCCCTCCCATCTGAGAGAACTGGATCTGAGTTACAATGACCCAGGACATGTGGGAGTGCGGCTGCTCTCTGCGAGAGTTAAGAATCCAGATTGCAGACTGGACACACTCTGGTAGGTGATATTAGTGTAAAAGTATTTAGTTTTGTCTATTTGTATTTTGCCTCATCATTTATTGTGTCTCTTCTTTCACAGTGTTGACCATGGTGGAAGGCATCACCTGAAACCCTTCAAGTGTAAGTTGAGCTTTTCTGATGCATCTTATGAAGTCATTATCAGCACCTCATCTACTGAGATAATATCACACATAAGAGAGCCTGAAGGTATAAAAGAGGCTAAGTCCAGGTAATAAAGGTTTATATCAAATAGACCAGGGATGTCAAACTGATACTACAAAAGGCTGTGTGCCTGCAGGTCTTTGTTCCAACCAATCAAAAGCACACATGTGCACCTGTCTAGAAAAACTGTCTAAAGCAGGAGAGCTACTGCCCTGCACGTTTTAGGCATCTCCTGATTAACACACCTGATAATTGTTAAGGGCCTTGATAATGAGTTCATTATTAGAATCAGGTGTGCTAGTCAGGAGATACCTAAAACATGCAGGGCAGTAGCTCTCCAGGATTGTGCCGACCTGGTCAAAAGAGAGAGTTCACCTGATTAAATGAGTGGAATCTGGTGTGCTCCCACTTGGTTGGAATGAAAACCTGCAGCCACACGGCCCTTTCTGGAATCAGTTTGACACCTCTGAAATAGACCATGCCTATTAAAAAGGATGTTACCAGTCATGCAAATACAGCAACAAATTTGCTGAAGAAGTGATATTTAAAAAAGAAAACCCAAAAAATCATATTGAATTAAAACACAATACCTGTTGTGTCATCTTCCCTACTAGATGCCTGTGAGCTCACACTGGACCCGAACACAGCACACAGTCAGCTCTCTCTGTCAGAAGACAACAGAAAGGTGACAGAGGTGACAGAAGCACAGCCTTACCTCAGTCATCCAGACAGATTTCAGCAGTGGAAGCAGGTCCTGTGTAGAGAAGGTCTGAGTAGCAGCTCTTACTGGGAGGTGATGTGGAAAGGATGGGTGAATATAGGAGTGACATACAAAGGAATCAAAAGGAAAGGAGACATTGATGAATGTTGTCTTTGTGAGAACAGTATATCCTGGGGTCTCTTTTGTTCTGCTCATGGTTACTCTGTCTGTCACAATAAGAGAACAACAGGCATACTGACCGACACCTCCTCATCTGACTCTGGCAAAGTAGCAGTGTATCTGGACTGGTCTGCTGGTACTCTGACGTTCTACAGGGTCTCCTTTGGTGAACTGATCCACCTCCACACCTTCAAGTGCAGATTCACGGACCCCCTATATCCTGCATTCAGATTCAAGTTAAATTCTGCATGTGAGTCCTCTGTGTCTCTGTGTAAATTTGAGTAAGGACAATCCCTGACAGTGGAAAGAAAGAACACAACTGTACCCAGAGCAGAGATGTATAATGAAGTAGAACTATTTCACTACTGTACTCAACTATTAAAATGTTGTATCTGTACTTTACTGGACTATATTTTTTTCCTCCTACTTCCACTTTTACTTCACTACATATTTTGGATAAATTTGATACTTTCACACCAATTCACACAGGTGTTGGAGTGGTTAGAGTACATGCTACCTATGTAGAATTTTGCACAGTTGGAGGTGACCCCAGTTTGAATCCTGCAAGAGAGACTGCTGCTGTCTGCACTAACACTTTGGCTGCCTTAAATAAACTACTTGCAATACTTTAGTACTTCTAATTAAGTATGGTCATTAAAGAACACTTCTACTCAAGTTACTTTTTTCATAGAGTACTTTTTATTTAAGTCTTGATCTACTTTATACACCTCTGGCCCAGACAGTTGCTAAAACACAGCAATAATGTTACATATAATACAGTAGTATACTCAACAACTTAAAGAGTCAGGGAATGTAGTATATTACTTGTATAACTAGTTGTGACAAGTAATAGCCTCATAAACTAACAATTATTGTAAAAAAAAAAACATCAAGAGTAAAGGAAATATAAATGACACCAGACCCTCACCCTGGTGTCTGGTTAGACCGGCTTTTTTATTGTTATAATGGCTTTGATATCATAAAAACATAATGATATTTAACTTTCATTAGACTAAATTCAGTTGCACACATTTCAACATTCTTCTGAATGAACGCAGGCATGACTTTGATCAACTTCCCACATAGTCATAGTACAGA
>JANJYP010054546.1:0-14082 GCA_024605115.1 Rastrelliger brachysoma
ATGTCCTGCTTGACATCCACAGTACTACCCTCTTTTGGGGAATCACTGCAATAAAGGATGCGAACCAGTCTTTCAGTATATTTCCCAGTGTTGGCCGAATAAAACTTGATTGATGTCCATTTTCTCACAAGTGGTCCAGTTTCAGCCCGGCTACTGGTCAACATGGAAACAGTTGCTGTGGGGATGACTGTTGCGGTACTGGTGTTTCCTCTGCAGTGTTTCCTCTGTTTCCTGTTCAGAAAAACTCACGGTCAGGTAACTCAACTCAACTTAAAGATTCTTTATGTTCTTTAAATATTGTATGGCTGAAAGAGACTGTGTCCTCTGATCTGAATGTACTGAAATGTTCATTAGAATAAATAGACAGGATATTTGTTCTTTCGTGGTCTTATGCGCGCCTGATTAGATGTCTTTACAGTGATATCTTGGGCCCGTGTCCAAGCTTTATTGGTCAAACATTCTTATCTCTTTATGGAAACAAGTGAGCGAGTAAGTGTTCTTAATTTATCTGGATGTACACAAAAAAATATTGTAGCAACAGGTGTGTGTTTGTGTGTGTTACCAGGAAAACGTGGACATGTCGGTTCCTCCCTCTCCTGTTTGTCACTCTGTGGAGATGGACGTCTACCTCGGTCAATCAGACATTTCAGGCCCTTCTTTCTTGTCTTTGCGGGATTCTTCCAGCACGGGCCGAGACAGTCCTTCATCTGTGAGAGCACACACACACACACACACACATACACATGCATACACACAGACAGTTCCTATAGCTGCACTCTGTAAACTGCATATCTTGTTTTCCTCTAGTTACTGGAGAGTAAGGCGTTTGACTCCAGTATCCTGGACTTCTGGGCTGCCTCTGGTTTGGCGCCCCAGACAGATGGAGCTTGTCAAGAGGAGTGTGTGGTCGCATGGGCATCATGTGACAGCCTCCTCAATCTGCCAGCGGGCCCTTCGACCAAGATGACCCCATCCTCCGACCCCTGCAAGGCCTCATCTGCTCTCGGTCCGACGCGACAGCTAAGGAGGAAAAAAGCACTGATGCAACTGCGTTTGGCCTCTCCCTCCTCCTCTGACTTACCTGCCACTCTTCTCCCTCCCCTTTCAACACAATGTCCTGACTCTCATTACTCCCCTGTTACACCGGGCCAGGAGGTCCTTACTATGAATACTAAACCAGTCCAAGTTCACAACCATAATCTGACAACATTCCTAACTCTGTCTGGTGAGAAACTATTCAAATAAACTCAAAAATTCAAATATCCACAAAAGGGAAATGTACAACTGACAAATCTACTTCTCCTGTCATATCAAAGTGAGTGTTGTGTGATTTCTTTCGGGCAAAAACCTAAAGAAACTATCTGTTGTCTGAAAGTTGTCATGTTCTGTTGATGTTGGAAATCATACAGGAATAGCGCAGGCAGGTTTAGAGAAAGTGAGACTGCCCAAAAAAGGAAATTACAGCATGTTTTTGAAATAGATGAAATCCCACGTCGTACAGTACGTTTTTTCTCTCTCTTTGTGTGTGTTTTTCCTCTAGAGGAGGATCTACTGATGTCTATAGCAGCAACAGCAGAAGACACAATAGACACAACAAACAAAAGTAATTCAGACAGCGGCCGGGACTCTCCTAGAACCACCTCCTCATTCTCAAACACGTAAGGCTTCTCTTTCTCCATAATGAAAATACAGCCTACGCGTTTCCTCCCCATTATTTATTGCATTGCTTTCATTGCCAATATGATGAGGTTATTTTAAACTTGTGAGCGTTTCTTTTCATAGCCAGAGCACTTCCTGCAGCAGCTGGTCAGATCAAAGCGAGGATAGGTTCCTCTGTGATGTAAAGACCCACAAACCAGATCCACAGTCTTGTTCTTCCATGTATGAAACAGGACTGTACAAATATCCCTCTATGTTATCTGTGGATTCTGTCGCCAGCACCTTCTTACCGAGCCCTTCTCCTGACTCCACACGCTCCATCTCCACCACACGCATAGGTATACCCAATAAATGCCACATTGATATGATTTCGTTTACATCTGGTGGGGCTACTGTCGTAATAAATCCACCATTCTTCTTACACCTAGGTGTTTCTCGAGGTAAACCCAGCTGGCTACTCCCTCCCTGGGTTCTGTGCATGATATACCCACTGGTGGCAACATTACTCGGATCTTGCCTGGCTCTCGTGGGAATTTACGGCAGCTTCTTCTCCAGAGCGGTCGTCCTCATGTGGCTGATATCGTCCCTGTCCGCCTTCCTCACCTCCGCTCTGCTGCTGGAACCTCTGAAGGTGAGTTCAAACGTGTCATGCCAATTAACCAGCTTCCTGTGATCTAATTCCTTTGATTTTTTTTTCTTTTTTTTTTTTACATCTCCGTCTTCTTTGCTCAGGTGTGCGCGCAGGCATTGATCTGCACTGCACTGTGGCGGCCCGTGGATCCAGAGGTCGAGGAACAGCTGGCACAGGAGGCCACAGTGGTGAGGGCATTCGGGGAGCATGATGGGAAGGTTCGGCCTCTGTGCGGATACGGGCTGCTGCAGGCTAAAGAGGAAGCCCGCAAAGTCCGAGCTCTGCGGTCACTCATAAGGGTGAGAAATAAAAACCAGATTTTTTTTTCTTTCTTGGAGCATCCCATTTTATGTTAATTATACTCTTTGCATCTTCTCTGCAGCACTGTGTATGCCAGCTGTTATTTCTGTTGCTGGTGTTGATGGTGAACTATCAGGACAGTGTAGAGCAGAGGCAGGGCAGGCTGCTGCACTCTGCTGTCAGAAACCGTCTTCACACTTCACCCTTGGGTGTCCCTAACCTCACCTCACTCAGAGAGTAAGAACAATCCTCTACTTCCTGCTGTCACAACACTACACCATACCACACAGCCACACCTGGAGCCTGCTAGTTCCAGCTAAGCAGTCACGCTGACATGTTTTGACTAAGTTTGTCTTTGTTAAGTGTGGCATAACTTGTTGCTGCACTGTATTAAGAAGAAACTCTGGAGGCAGATGAAACAAATGTGTCAGATCCTGTTTCCAGTGTATCATTTTTTTAAAAAATGATTTTCATCAACTTAACAGTGAATTTCACTGCTCGACAGAATCAGATCCTGCAGAGAAAAAATGTTACAAACAAGATTTTTCACAAGCAAGACCAATATAGATAGTGCACTACTAATACAGACCTATACAACTGCTTTATAATATATTGGTGTACATGAAAAATTGGCAACCTACAAGATATTTTTTGATGTCATCATTTTTTCTGTGCATATTTGAAAAAGGAATTTAATACACAAACACAATAAGCAAAGCCATTATATATTGGTGTGCATTCTAAGATCCCCTCCAGACACGTATTAAGACACTTGGAACATTAATGTGTGTCTAATGTTTTTTCCACCAAAAAAAAAAAAAAAGTATAATTACCATGTTAAACTCCTTAACATGACATCTACTCCTTCTGCCTCATTTAAAATTCCAGAATCTATAAATATCTAAATATGTTTCATTTCAAAAGTTGGAACTGCTGCACACAAGATGTCTCCGACTTTACTGAACAAGTCTGTTCTCATTTAAATATACGCTTGGAGGCTTCGAGTTTCCACATGACACTGGTGTTGAGATCGACTTCCAAACTAATTATAATATCAGGAATCATGCACTTCTTAAACTCAGATTTGAGATGAGTGCAGATATAATGTATTTTCAGCAGATAAATGTGAAAACAGCTAAAGAAACAATAATAAATATATATTTGTGAGTGTAAGGGAACTTTAAAGGACATGGCTCCTGGTTAAGATGCATACCACATAACCACAGTATCTACAATCTGGCTGCAGGCTCTTTTTCCTCTCACTAGCCCTGTTTCCTGTCTCTCTGTACTTTCCATTATGGCATAAAGGCAAAAACCATCTTGTATATAGCTTGCATTACTGTTTTTTTGGCAACACTGAACATTAAAGCCCACATTTTACAGTGTAATTTCATTGATGAATCAGCTACCAAGCACTTCCTGATTTGTACCACTAGTTTAATGTAAACACAATAGAAGTAAACAAGACTATAGGAATAGAGGGCAAAACAAATTGACTTGGTTTTTTTTTTGAGGAGGGGGTTTTGTAAATCTGTTTGTATGGTACACTACCAGGAAACAAAACTAACATTTGGGAGAAAAAAAAGGTGATATTGTGTAGAACCTATAAAGTAATGTATCACACATTTCACAGTTCCAATATACACAAACCTTTGGGTATAATAAGGTAATGAAATCAGTTTTTCTCAGTTTCACAAAACTCAGGTGGCTGAGTGGTATNCGTGTAGAACCTATAAAGTAATGTATCACACATTTCAAAGTTCCAATATACACAAACCTTTGGGTATAATAAGGTAATGAAATGAGTTTTTCTCAGTTTCACAAAACTCAGGTGGCTGAGTGGTATTGAGTCAAAATAAACTACAGTTTAAGGTAAGGTGAGGTAGGACTTATGGGAAATTCAAAATTGAATCAACAGCACAAAATAAATAAATTTTATTTAATTTAAAAAAAGACAAAATTAAATAATAATGGTTTAAAAAGTTTTTTAAAAAATCATTTAAAATTCAATTAAATTAACAATAAAATCAACTCAAAATACATATACAAAAATATGTAAAAAAAAATATTTTACCAATATTAATGGTAGGTACAATCAATTAATGTATAATATTAAATGGAAAACAATGTAACTGTGTTGCATAGTTGATGTGTTAATTTAACCACATACATATTCTTACTTCATCCAGCTGGTCAGATGCAGGACAGTGGATCAACCACACCTTGGTGGTATACATACACGAAAACCCATCACTACACCTCATAGGGTTGCCACGGCTCCAGTACGCACACGCTTTCAGCCCTGTGGCAGATGTCTTATTGGGGAACAGCAGCGCAACGACACTCCAGATTCTCTCTGACCTTCACACGGCTGACTGGAGGGCCAAACAGTGAGTGGATCTTTATGGTGACACGACTGCATCTGCAAGACATGCTGAGTGTGTATTCATTAATACTTTCATTTCTCAGTTGTTTATTCCACTGAGAGAGAGAGAGAGAGAGAGAGAGAGAAAAAAAGAAAAGAATTGAGAACAATGAGGCGTGTCACCCCATTAAAACTTACCAAAAGACAAAACAATGCAACTTCTTTATTTCTGGGAGCAAATGAAGCAATGAGAGATGACAAAATATGATTCAGAAAACATCATAATTTTGCATTTTAATACACATTGTTTACCATCTTCCATCTGAAACCTCTCCTAATGTGCTTGATATTTTACTTTTTTTGTACAAATATTACAAATGATGTGAAACTGCTGACAATCAAGTTTAAAAAGACTTGAAATTGATTGTTGATCTTGATTTAATGCTAATTGTGTGATTTTCATCTTTCAGATTTCAAACTCTCTCCATTGACTTCACACACTACCACAGAGAGTCTGCTTTATTTGTGTATGTGTCCATTCAGTTAGAGTGGGCTCAAACACTGAGAGTCACCCCTTCCATCTCCATCCATCCACTCCTCATCCCTTCATCCTTCTCGGGGCTGGATCTTCAGGTGGCGCTGACGGTAACTAACAAACACAAACACCTCAAATTAAATGCTACACATATTCTTAAATGCTAAAATTCACTGTCTTTATACCACAGGTTCTTCTTCTCATCTCTGCTTTGCTCATGTTGTTCGGGGAGCTGTGGTCCATGGCTGCTGAACGTAGCACGTATTTCTGTCAAAGCCGCCACTGGTTTCAGTTCCTTCTGGTCTCGTTGTCCTTGGCAACAAGTATCCTGCAGCTCCTTTTCCTGTCCCAGGCCACTTCTTGTATTTCCGAGGTAAATATAGACATCAGCTTTGAGGTTCCACTGAAATATTCTCCACACATCAGTGTAAAATGAGAAGAAAATGTTTTATGTTTGCAACAGTGAGTCTGAATTTTACGATTTGTGTCATCAATTCAATCAGATGTAAAAGTGTGAAATTCACAAAACAATATTCTCTTAATCAATTTTGGAGCAAACTCTTCTCATGCTTTTATGTTTAAAGCATTTACATAAATGTTCTTAAAATCATTTGACTACATATTGCAGTATTAAAGCTAAAAAAAAATCTTTGTTAGAAATGGGCTGCATCACATGTTGCTCAGATTTCAGGCAAATTGAAGAAGAATTGAAGTCTAAATAGTATAATTGCACTGTGGAAACTGTAATGTTTAGTTAACTGGGCTGCATTTTTGAATGAAGAATGAAACTATTTAAAAATCATGTTGAGAGATGAGTCGAATTGTCAAAATAACGTGTTTATACTAAAGTAATGAAAGAAACATAAAATACAACAAGCCATTTTTTCACATATATATATATATATATATATATATATATATATATANGTGTTTTAAAATCATAAGCATAAAAGCATAATAAATGTCCATACTACTCCATTCTGCACCCTCTAGCTACGCTCCCAACCGGACAGCTTCATCAACTTCTACAATCTCGCCCTTTTGGCTCAGCAATCATCTCAATGTGCTGCTATCCTCCTCACTCTGCTTGTTCTCAAGGTAACTGGGAGCTCTGGTTCTTCACCGTTTAAAACAGCATTGTTGTACAGGTTTACACTCTATTAAATATCTGCTCCTGAGCATTGCTTTGTGTGTTTTTTTCCAGCTGTTGGGAACATTGAGGTTTGTGCGGAGGTGGGTGGTGATAGGCAGAGTGCTGCAGAGAGCCTGGAGGGAGCTGTGGGCTTTGACGTTCCTACTGCTGCTGCTGCTGCTTCTCTGCACGCACCTTGGAAACATGGTACAAGACAAACAGATCAAGCGCATCGAATATTCATAAAGACGAAATGTATTTGATATGTCTCTTGTCTTTGTTTCAGCTCTTCTCTCGTTCAGTGGAGGGCTTCCTGTCAGTACGTCAAGCCGGCATGTCAGTGCTATCTATCCTGCGTGGTCGGATGGCTCTTCAAAGGCTATGCAGGGTGCACCCGGTCTTGGGCACTCTTTATGGGCTACTACTGATGGGGGGGAGTGTCTGGCTGTTGGCCAGACTCTTTGGAGCTGTTCTTATCCGTACATATAGGTACACATCACCTGTATTACGTGCTAATGGTGTTAAAGCATTTTTAGATTGCATTATTAATGGTTGGGTGTAACCAAAAACATGTCTGTCTGTTTCTTGACTGACATGGCCAGTTCTAGTTTATTTCATGGCCAGAGTTTTCAGCATTTCAGATATCTCCAAAAGCTAGAAAGCGGTGCATAAACACCACAAATAGGCTACTCTGTTGTTTGAAAAGTTCTTATAGGTTAATTATTTTTTAGCTAAACAGAATTTTATAGGCATCTAAGCAAGTAGCAGTGTACAGTACTTAAGATGTATAGGAACCAGAGTCTAAAGCCGCACTTGTGACACTTTGAGGCTCTGCTTAGGTATGGTTGGGTTTAAGCTAAATGTATTGCTACATGGTACTGTTTATCATGTTAACCATCTTAGATTAGAGTATTTTGCAGGTATGAACTGGACATGAAGAAGCGTTAATGGAACACCAACATTAGTACAGTTAATACTGAGTCGGGCATGTATATTCATGCTTAACTTCATGGTATAATCCATCTAATTGTTGAAACATTTGATTGAATATCACAGATGTAAATGTAAAAAATAACATGCTGAATGTACATGATTGCTACAAAGGCTCTGAATTTTGCATTTTCAGAGCATCAAAGAGTTCTTTGAGGTTAAATATTGTAACTAGTGCTCTCTATGACTAACTATTGCTTTGTCCTTCAGGGCAGAGCAAGCAGATAGGTACCATCCAAACACTGAACCTCAGGACTATGAGATGGTTGAGTTCTTCATTAAGAGACTGAAGCTATGGATGGGACTCACCAAGGCTAAAGAGGTAGAAAATGCATCCGTAACCGTGCATTTCATTGTAATAACTAAGTAAATGAACATGGTTGATTTATGTCACTGGTCCCAAACATTTCTTTTCCTTTCTAGTTCAGGCACAGGGTAAAGTTTGAAGGCATGGATATCCCTCCCTCAAGGTCTTCTCAGGAATCCCGCCTCACTACCCTGTCTTCAACCTTTCCACCTTCCCACTCTCCGTCTTTGTCGTCCTCCTTTTCATCCCCCTGCCCCATGTCCTCGTCTCTCTCCGTGAGGTCTGAGGACTCATCAGTGTTCGAGCCTGGATTTGATGTCCAACCCTACCTGGACCACCTTTTGCCATGCGTCAATGCCCTACTGTCTCGTTTTGATCGGGTCAACCAAATATCCAAAGATCTTCACAACCTGGAGATGAAACTAGATGAGGCTCTGTCTAGGAGAAGGAAAAAAAGGATTAGTAGCAATGAGAAAACAGAAAGATATGAAGAGTCAGCAAAACCTAAGGAAGTGAAGGGAGAAGGTAGGGTTACAGGAGAAGTCAGACACAGGAGGACAGGTCTTCTTTACCCAAAACCACAAGTTTCCCTTCCATCGTCATTCTCTTTTACTCCTTCCATGCTTCACTCCTCTGCTGCACCAACCTGCATATTCCCTCGTACACGTAGCTGCTACTCTGAGTCTGAATCAGCATCACTCTGGGATCACCCCTCCAATGACACTCATACATCTAGAGCAACCAAGCATGCATCTGGAGGCCTAGGTCTTAACCTGTATCCTTCAGATTCTCCAGGGTTTGACAAATTCCCCAGGAGAAGAGCCTGGCATTCCGGGAGCTCTCATTCAGCTGATGCAGCTCAAAGAATGTTCCTGATGCAAGGTGGAGTTATTCCATGTGGCAGTGAAGGAGATAGTTCTGCTTTTAATGCAGCAAGACCAAGGAGTGAAGAGGGGATGAGAAGGCGTATTAGCGATGGAGCCCCTGTGAAGAGGAGGGCTTGGATCTCTGAAGAACCAGAGACTCAAGCCTAAGCATGTGTTCATATTGGAAGTAACACCTCATTCTGGTAGACCCCTACTGGGTTTTTGTAGTGAACTGCACCTAATACTTCCACGCAGGTGGACTGTATTTGCCCCAACATAATGTGACACAGCTTTGATGAGTGTATATAGTTTGCTAACAGGTAGTATTCAGGTTGCATTGAAGCAGTTCTGATCTTACACGTGGGTTGTACTGTTAAGTCTGTGAAGATAATTGTGTGTTCTATTCTGGAGGACTTTTATCAAGTCTGATGATGTCATCAAGGTTATCTCATCTTGATCTTGAAGACTACTTTAAAAAAAAAAAAAAAGTCCATAAAATTTTGGAAGTATAAGATTCAATCACTGAAGTACCCCTTTAATCAAAAGTAAAAGACAAAGAGATATATTTCAATAAAACAATACTAGCTCATTGCTCGTCAGTGACACCACTCATGGATTGATTCAGATCTTCAAGCTTCATTTATTAGGTTTTTCTTCCTCCCATCAGTCATTCATCAAGTATTCCCAAGAACAAATAGAATAATAGTGGCAATAAATTTTACAATTTTGAATTTGGCAGTGATTATTTCACATAGAAAATGAGAATCTAGCCTTACTTTTTTATAGAAGACATTTCAGTTCAGTCATTGGAAAGTTGAGAAATACAGAGATGCAGTTATTTTCTTTACTTTTGGTTATGTTTTAAACCAAAACTTTTTGACTGTACACATATTAAGGACAGTGAAAAGCCTTGTCCTTGCGCTGGTAGTAATGAAAGACAAAAAATGAGAGGAATACAGATAAGATTTATAAAAGTTTTCTTTAGAGAATAGGTAAGTTTTCACTATTTTCTACTTCTTGGCACATATTATCACACATTATTGTACTTCACACAGTTCCATATCTATGAATACAGTTTCATGCTGATATACTTTTGTAAGAGACATTGTGGAGGTTTTGCTCCGCTGAATAAAAACAAGTGACCACATGGTCTGACAGTGGATGCATGTGTCGGTTTTAGTTCATTCATTATTTCTCTGAATAGTGCACTGTTTTTCATTAATCTGTTTAATTTAAGTGATAAGAGAAGGTTATCAATATTAACTCAACACATTTCATTTTTCCTATCTATACAAAGGAAACGTCCTTGATGAGATTAAACACATGATAACATAGGAGAATAGCAAACACTTTTTTTTTGCAAAGACAAATGTTAAGGTGGCAGACTAAGGTTGATGTCTGACAATTTTAAAATGAATTATATTAAATACAATAAAGTTTTGAGCAATGTACTACACTGACAATGTACAAAGATGTCAGTGATATGGCTTGGTTTTAATATTTCATTATACAATATATACATGGCATACTACAGTACAAATCAAAAATGTACTAAAAATACAAATACAGGCTCGCTCAGTTGCTAGAGCGTAGGCCACAAAGAACATTGCTCTTAAGCGGCAGACCCCAGTTCGAATCCCGACTGGAGCGTCCTTTCTCTGCGTGTCTACCGCTTCTCTCTCTCCCATTTCCTGTCTACCAACTTTACAATAAAGGTGTCTGTGCCAAAAAAAAAGAAATACAAATATAAAACACAGTCAGTATATCTGTGGTATGTAAAAAGAGTAAGTTTTACATAGAAAGTTTAAAAGAAAAAGCATGAAATAAATTAAATATTATACATATAATTTAAACAAAAAAATCAAACAACAAACTGTTAAATTTGGGGGGGAAAGCCATGGATTGATCTTGAACTTCATTTCTTGCTTTACCTATTGACTTTGTAGTAAGACCCTATGTGTTGACATTTACTTGTTAGCACAGCTAACATTATGTCCTGTGAGTTTTTCCGTAACTTTGTATATATTATTTTAATCAGATAGCTGACATTGTCCTGAGGTTAACGATTACTTTCTTAGATCACGTATCTTAACTTGTAATTTGCAGTAGAACTTTTGTGTGTGCATTGCCTTATCACTGTGTAATTTTAAAATGTCAGATCACCTGTATAAAAGAGGATGCCTGCCTGTAGCCATTCAGGCTTTGGAGTCCACAGGTGAGTCCACTACAAAGTTTTTTGTGGTGCTTTTCTAGTCTGTAGGGCATTACTGTAGTCTGTTAATGGATTTTTCATGCATTCTGTGTATTAACAATGCAATATTTCACTTTGAATAATAGCATATTGTAATTAAGCTTAGTTGCATGAGCTTGATTTGTTATTTCGCTCCACTGAACTCGATTATCTTCTACAGTTGACAAAGACGCCGAGACAATGAAGTGGGCTTTTGTTCTGTGTGCTGCGGTGGCACTGTCTGAGTGCCTACTCCAGTAAGTCAGCCTGACAACTCTAACGCCACCCTGTATTTGTTCTATTCTCGATTTCTCTACAACATAAACTTCATTGGCTCTTCTAAAATAACTGCAGACATCTATGACACTTAAATTACCAAGTTTCAGGTCTCTCCTTGTGTACTTTGGTGAAGAGGAAATTTGAATTTAAATGAAGAAAGCTTAGTCACAATATGAAGAATAAATCATATTTCCTGGCATACAAGTCATGTTTTTCTACCTGAGAGCATTGTAAGGTTGTAGAAGGAATGACATATGAGAAAAGGATCTCTTTACAGGTAATTAAAAAGGTTACAAATGTAGCTGAAAGTATTTAAAGTGCCTCATTTGTGAATTCTAGGGTCCCCCTGGAAAAGGGTAAGAGTGCCAGGGAAGCCCTGGAGGAGCAGGGTCTATGGGAAGAGTACAGAAACAAGTACCCATACAACCCCATGGCCAAGTTTGACCCACGCTTCGCTGTGGCTGGTGAGCCCATGACCAACGACGCTGACGTGAGTAATGAGACTTAAACTGATGAATGAACACAACTTTGATTAATGGCTGATTTTGGTCATGGATAATCTTTCTATCTTCTCTTCATCTCCAGCTGGCTTACTATGGAATCATCTCCATTGGAACTCCTCCTCAGTCCTTCAAGGTCATCTTTGACAGCGGTTCATCCAACCTGTGGGTGCCCTCCGTCTACTGCAACAGTCCAGCTTGCAGTATGTTAAACTAGTTATACCACAGATTTTGCAATTCCTTATGGGTCTATCAGGTGTTCTGAAATATTTTTGTAACCATTTTGCTTCCCAGACAACCATGACAAGTTTAATCCTAGCGCCAGCAGCACTTACAGAAGGAATGGACAATCTCTCAGGATTCAGTATGGCACTGGCAGCATGACTGGCTTCCTTGGATACGACACAGTGACCGTAAGAAATATATGCAAACAGAATCACTTTGAGCTGAAAAATGACTACTTATTGTTCTAATAGAGTAATCCATCCAACTATGTTTAAAACAAACAAAAAAGATACAAATCCTTTCATAATTAAAAAAACCAAAACGTTGCATTGTTATATTCATGAATGTTGCACCAAAGATGTCAACAAACTCTGAAAATCAAAGAAAGATGTGCAGATTTTGTTCCCATTTGAAATAATTAATCCCTGTACTGTCTTGATTTTTGGTTGTCAGGTCGGTGGACTTGCTGTGAAAAACCAGGTCTTTGGCCTCAGTCAGAGTGAAGCTCCCTTCATGCAGCATATGCGTGCTGATGGTATCCTGGGCTTGGCCTACCCACGTCTGTCTGCCTCTGGCGCTACACCTGTCTTTGACAACATGATGAGGGAGGGTCTTGTCAACCAGGACATCTTCTCCGTGTACCTGAGCTCGTAAGGACAGCCAAAGCTTTGTAGTATCTGATCTGAACTTAGGAGTAGATTTCTTAATATGTATAATCAAACTTATTACTTAAGATTTATCCATAATTCTCATTTTTCCTCTGTAGTCACTCGCAGCAAGGCAGTGTGGTGACCTTTGGTGGTGTTGACCCCAACCATTACTACGGTCCCATTACCTGGATTCCCCTCTCCAACGAGCTGTACTGGCAGATCCCAGTGGACAGGTAAATCGACAGAAACAGCCTCGTAAGCCTACCTGATGTGTGTCTAATGCATTCTTTGCTGTATGCCCTTTCTAGCGTCACTGTCAATGGTCAGGTTGTGGCCTGCAGTCGTGGTTGCCAGGCTATTGTAGACACTGGCACTTCTCTGATCGTTGGACCTCAGAGCAGCATCAGCAACATCAACAGCCATGTGGGTGCTAGCAGCCAGTACGGAGACGTAAGTGAAAAGAGATGTTGGTAGACTGAGATTTCTGAGTAAAGCTTGACTCAAGGCTGAATTGTAAAACCAATTGTCTCCTTCTTCCCGTTGTTCTCAGTATCGTGTCAACTGTAACACCATTTCCCAAATGCCTGATGTGACCTTCCACATCCACGGACAGCAATTCACCATCCCAGCTTCTGCCTACATCCGTCAGGTAAGTGTTTGCTTCCCTGCAGAATGTAATTTTTCACTAACCTCACTGTACTCCCACTCCATCTGAAATTCTTCTCCTAAATAATTCCTATAGTCTCAGTACTATGGATGCCGCACCGGATTCGGCAACGGAGGTGACAGCCTGTGGATCCTGGGAGATGTCTTCATCAGACAATACTATTCCATCTTCAACAGAGGCCAGAATATGGTGGGTCTGGCCCGCGCTAGATAAATCAACCAGAAGTCATCTCATAAAAGAGCCTAGTAACATTCATCTTTAGATCTAAGTCTTAGTAGTAGGGGTTTTGAACAACTTCTGCTAAAATGCGAAACATACACATTTTTTCTTCTTTTCCTGTAAATTAGTAAATGTCCCACACAATAAAGACTTAAAAACAACTTGGTGTTTGTTTTAAAATTGTACAAGAATTAGACCTGACCATTAACTTGTGTCAATAATAAGGGATAACATCTTCTGTAAGATGTGAAGCAAACAGAACACATATTTTGATATAGTTTGAACTTATTGTATAGTATACTCAACAGATTGTGGTTTCAACAAGTAGAGAACATTATTTCCTTTGTGTTGCACACTTCACATTAAATCCATGTTGTCAAATAATGATTAGCATATTTGAAGCTCCTAGCTAACTTAGAGGAGCTACTGCAATGGCAAATGTAGGATGGTGGTAGGCTGAATATAGCACACCAAAATTATGTCTAGTGTATCTGTGGCAAAAACAAAGAAGAATCATAAAGTCAGTG
>JANJYP010054557.1:0-15963 GCA_024605115.1 Rastrelliger brachysoma
AGAAAATAAAAATGAAATTTAAAAACAAACTGCCTAAAACTAAATAAAAGCAAAACTAAAATTGAATTGCAGATAAAATCAGCTTTGTTTTTGTTGTTTCATGATCTCCCTTTTTACTGTTGCATATGTAAACAGATTTTCAGTTTATGCTTACATTATTTACCTTACCTTATATGTTATTTTTTATTTTTATCAATTTTTAAAAAAATCTCTACGTCTGTCCTTTTGTGTATGATCAGTCTGACTTCTTCTAATGCCTGGAAAACTAAATAAAAACTAAACTACAACCAGTCAAACCCTCAAAATAAAGTAAATTAAAACAATTTAATCACTTGTTATACTATCTAAAAATAAACTGACATAAACAACAAACAAAATAAAATAAAATCCAAAAGCTATAATAACCCTGGTGTGGCTTGAAGTCAAGAACTTGCATTAGTTGCATCACAAACATGAGGCGTGAACATTAAGCCCTCTGGGAGGCTAACATGAGAAATGCTATTGTGTTACATTTTGGGGGAATGTGATATTTTTGGAGCTTCACTCATTCAGGATATCTTTACATCCGACACGTTGATTGTTACATTACTTTCTTTCAAGTCCAGCAACATTAGACAAGTGCATTCATCAAGCACCAAAGGACACATGTCAACATAACCGGAGGGAAAAGTTCCCAGCTGTTCTACTGCTCACTGTACTGATAAGAGCACATAGAGATGCTAAGAATACAAACCCACTCCGTCCATTAGAGTGGGTTTAATACAACCTACAATATCATTCATATTGTAGGTTGTATTAAACATTGCAGGGTTAGAGACATTTAGTCTCTGTGATCTACGGAGCAGCAGCACAAGGTAGTAATCTGTATCTGAAGATTTACTACACCTGGATCTACATCTTTCAGCCACAGCTCAGTGTTGATGTTACACCAGGATGCAGCGTGTGGATCGTCAGCCTGTTCAGTGTGAGTTCATTTGATGTCATGGATACAGAAGTACTAAACAAACAAGACACAGAGACCCTCAGTGACTGCCTTTGAAAACCATCCATCTCAGAGCACTGGAGGTCTTCTTTGTTTTTTTGGGCCCATTTCTGTTGATGCTATATTGGAATTCATTCACAAAAAAAAAAAAAAAAAAAATCAGCTGTGTGTGTGAAACGTTACCTTCTACATCCATCTCCTGGCTCAAGTATCCCAGGCCTCTGCCCCTCAAAAGAGTTTTGATGATATGATCAAGATTTCTAATCATGTGTGTTTGTGAGAGGTTGCCAGGAAAAACAATCAGTGTCTTGAAAGTAGCCCATTGAAACCCAGCCTATCACAGCTTTTTATTTGGAGGGAAAATCAAAGCCTTGCCCTGCTTATCTCTGTCTAAGTTTTTTTGGTCAGTGTTACAGTGACAGGATGTTGATGTGAGAGCCTCCATTGTTCCCCAGGTGTCATACTGTCACTATTAGTGAGTGTAATGTCTGGTTGCTCCTGTCCAGACAAAATACACTAAACAATAAATAAAGAATCAAATTAGGACCAACCCCTGTTTAAACTTTAGATACTTTAGATACTGCATTTATTTAAAAAAGGTGTACATTAAAGTGTTATTATTATTTTCATTTCCAGTTATTATTTTTATTTATATAACATTTTTTCCCCCAATGTGATCAGATGTGTATGATTTGTATATTTTGGTTGTGTTACATTACGTCACGTTACGTTACGTTTTAGAGTAGCTCATGAGTACAACTATGATTATCAAGTAAGTTTCAATGTTTGCTAAATGAGGTCAGAGTTGGTAGGTCGTATGGTACTTGGTAGTGTGTTCCAGGTTTGTGATGCTGGATAAGAAAAGACTGACTGCTCAAAAACACTTGTCCTAAATGGGACACACAGCCACCTCTCTAAATGATATTTATTTATTTAACAATTTAATAAGAGTTAAACCCCTGGAGATGCAGCATCTCGTTTTAGAGGGGGTCCACAAACACAAATTGACAAGCATACAAATAACAGACAAAATTAAAATAAACAAACACATGACTGATGTAACAGTGCTGTGCATACACACACAATTGGTCACATGAAAATTAATACAAATGCAAATAAAATGTCAAAGGAACAGAATAAAAGCTATTATAGCCTCCTTACTGAGGCTGCTATCTCCTACTGATCAAACCAACCAGAATCATCTGCAGTAGGAGCAAACACCAAGCAGCTCCCAAGTCCTCTCATTTATCCTCATTATACTCTACACAATTATTCAGTCAGAATATAGATACAGAATCCACCTTTCCAACATACCAATTTCATATATCTATATTTCTATATATAAAACAAATAAATAAAAAATAATACCAATGCAAATATCTATTTCATGTTTCTAACAAAATGAATATTTGATATTTCAATAATAGTGATGAGAATACAACAACTTACAAATATTGATTTCATATTTCTAACAAATTTAAAAATGTCATACTTTAAGAAAAAAATGCAACCAACGAACAACACATAACAAAAGATAAGTAAATAAAATACAATTTTCATATTTCAAAGATAAATGTCCTATTTAACAAAATACCACTTCATTGGTTCCTGAACTGGTACACATTCATATTCCGACTCCTGCACTCCTCTGAATTACTAAAGAGGAGAAGAGGACCTTCCATCCCACAGGGTATCTGTTCATCTGTCTTTTGGAAGATGCAGTTCAAAGCTGTCAGTTTAACTTTGATTTTACAAGTGTTAGTCATCTATTTCTGGATCTCTAACCAGCCCTTGTAAACCTTCTCACGTTCCCAAAAAGCATGTATTAATGTGTCCTTGTGTTTACCACATTTTGTACATCCAATTTATTTATTCTATACTTAGTATAGTATATCCTTGTCATTAGCTTATATTGTATGAGATGTATCATCTTTCAGTTCAGCATGCACTTACAGCAGAGTAAAAACCAAGATGACTTGATGACGTGGTAGCAGACACCTGCAACTAATAAACGTATGGGTGTATTAGATTTACAGTAGGTGTGCTAATGATCAAACATTCACAGTACTGAGGTGGAGAGAGGCCCCTGAATCATAGACTGCTTGAAGGCTGTGCCCTGCATGGACTGTTAAGTGTGAAGAGGAATTATTTACAGAGGCTTGTGTCAGTTGTGTGGTGTGTCACTGTCACACAGTGATATGAAGGTTAAGTAAGGGGGCTTACACACCTTTCATTTAAAAAGGAAACAGCGTGGAAATGTAGGAGAGACGGCCCTGCTGCGCAAAACTGTTTGGGCGTGTGTGTGTGTGTGTGTGTGTGTGTGTGTGTGTGTGTGTGTGTGTGTGTGTGTGTGTGTGTGTGTGTGTGTGTGTGTGTGNGAGAGAGAGAGAGAGAGTTATTGGTATGTCTTTTCCTCGCCAACAGCGCGTCATTTTTAGCTCTGGAGCTCTTGAGGGTTGGATGACTGGAGTAGAGCGGACCACAGCCAGCGTGTTTTTCACGTCCATTTCTACTTCAGTTTAAGAGGAGTGATTACTGGAGGACGGTCGGGACTGTAGTGGCGGTGTATGTGGCGGTTGGGAGGAGATGGTTCCTTCAGCAGGATGGACTGGAGGAAAGTCTTGTCCAGCTTCGTCCCCTGTTGTCTGTTACTGGCCCTGACTGTCTCTGCAGAGGTAAGCAAAGAATCTCAGCCTGTATGAAGCTGTAAGGGTTTGTCATTTAGCCTGGAAGAGTCTTTGTCAAACCCAAACACGCTGAGCACATCCACTGAATTAACTATTCAGAGTTAAAGTTATTGTGTGGCTCTGTCATTGTTTCTGTATCCTTGAAGAAGACGTCTCTTGTAAATAACTTTGTGTAACTTTTAAAAAATAGAAATTAGAGACAACTACTTAGCTGTGTTGAGGAATTTCCTTCCTACGCGTTTCTAAAATCTTAATGACAGGAAAAACTGTCAATTAAATTTAAGTAGGGCACATATTTATTTAACCTATATACATACATATTCGTCAGTACACATACTGTATAGATAGTTGCATGATGAATTTGCTACCATGAGCACTGCACTGTGTATGAGCAGACTGAATAAAAAGCTCATAGAATCATAAATGTGATGGGAAAGCTGTATTAACATGCAATGAAGAACACTCAGTGGAATGTGTGTTACAACAAGCACTCCTTTTTATATTGCATATTGTACTTTATTACCTTCATAGATTGTTAATGTTTTGTTCATCTTCAATAGTTTTTAATTGTCTTCAATATTTTTTTATGGCTCAGGGAGTGCTATCTACATTTTGTTATATTGTTATCTAACCCTCAATATAATGACAATAAAACTTCTAAAGGCTAGAAGAAAGGTAGCGTCATGAAAATAGTAAGAGAATGTAAAGTGAAAGAGCACACTGTAGTAATTATAATCATAATATATTCACTGTACGTATAATAACACACAGAACATATGTGATGCGATCACTGGAGTGAAAGGTAGATATAAATTACCTATAGTGCAAAAGAGTGACCTGTAATATTGCTTTGTTAAGTTTTGTGTGTGTGTATAGAGCTATTAATACATGAAATACAGACCATGTTTTCCAGTGTGTTGGTCTGTTAGTGTCAGCTAGAAGGTGTTTGACAGGGTTCTGCATTGTATTGTGTATTGTGTTTCAGTTTGTCCGTTCTTCACTTTTATTTGATTTTTTTTAGATTCATCATTCTTTAATTAAAGGGTTGGCCGGTTATCTTTATATTATCAGGAGGTCAAAGTCTACTCTCTTTTTTCCATTCATATCACATCACCATAGATAAGTGTGAAAGTTAATCGTCACAGTTTAACAGCCCTTTCAAACCAGGTCAGTCCAGATGCCTCAGAGATTTTTTTTTTTTAGATATATATTACCACTAGCACTGGGCCCTGTATACGGAGGGTGCAGTTTTAATCCAAGAACACAGGAAGAATAGACTAGTTAAATATTTAACACAACAAATGGGTGACAGGCGTTTCATTTTCTGTTGTGAGGCCCTCTGGTGGCCCTGGGGCCCCAAGCAGTTTCTTAGTTTTCTTTTGCCCCCATCGCACCAATTTTTTATCTATCAGCATAAAGACCACATTGAAAGGAGCTATATGGCACTTGCTGCACTTACTGATTCATTTGTTCCCACATCATTGAAGTATGAGCTTTAACAGCTCCTGTATGCCTCACTGTGTCATCCTACGTTGCTCCTACAATTAAATGTGTTTCATAAAATTGAAGAGATTTGAGTTCCTACTGAAACTAAGATTTTATTATTGGCAACATCCTGGACATCCTGTCCAATTCTGATTTTCTTATTCCATTTTCTTTACTTCTAAACTTTGATTTAAGGGACACTGTCAAAATTCTTGTTTGATCTTGTCTTGTTCACCTGAAGGCTCCACTCCTTAGCTATTTGCAGTCATTGACAACAGTATCTATCCATACTGTATGATGTGGTCATTCAGCCAAGCCAAACATAGTACAACAAAACCAGAGCAGCAACCAAATTATGTCTTGAAAGAGAGAGAACAATGAGCCTCAGCAAAACTCCACACATAGAGCTGCTATAAACAAAACTTCATTTTACAGGAACACTCCATCAGCAACATGAAACATGTCTGCAGAGGTGACTCAGTTTGTGACTTGTGACTTGCTCCTGCTGTATGTGTCTACTATATATAGTTACTATACTATGCTGTACTATACTATACTATACTATACTATACTATACTATACTATACTATACTATACTATACTATACTATACTATACTATACTATACTATACTATACTATACTATACTATACTATACTATACTATACTATACTATACTATACTATACTGCTTGGTTATGGATTCCAGTGGAGACCAAGTTTAACAGCAAAATGTATCAACATATATTAGAAAAAGTCAACAGAAAGTGCTCTTCTGTCCATATGCTCAGCAGCTTCCAATATAAACTCCATCTCCATCTGTGTTTTGTCTTCATCACATTGGTGTAAACACCGAAAAGTTCTGAGAACAGGAAGCTGTGCATTGAGAATAGACCTGTGGTTCAGGGTTATTCAGTGGCAATCCATTCCCTGCCTCACTGGCTGCCCACATTCACTCATCACCACACTCATGTAAAAGCAGACATGTACAGTTTAAAACAGTTCAACATCACGAAAAGTCTTTCCTCATGGATCCAGGATACTTGTGATCACAGTTTGTTCTGTGGCATGAAAACAAAGCTTAGGAGTGAAATGAACACATGCAGGTTGTGCCAGAGTATCTGTTGTATATTGCTCTACATTCCACTATTTAGTCATGGCTGTAAACTCATGACTGTAGTTTTTCCTTCACAGGTCTCTGAAGATGGATACTTGAATACTCTGCAGAGTGCAGGTACATATGGCTTTGTTTGTTTCTGTTTTGGGGGAGTGTCAGTAGTTCCATAAAATTATATGCAGTCAACGGGCTTGAAATAATTGTTTTCAGTATCACTTCATCTGTTGCTTTGGTTTTTGTTACTTATTAATTTGTTATCAAATGAATAATGAATTAAATAATTAATACTGAAAAATATATATCAAAACATCCTCAAGCCCCAGATACCATGACTGAACTGCTTGTTTAGTCAATATTCATTTTACTTTAACAAAACCTCAGAAAGGCTGCACTTCCTTAAACAAATAATTGTTTCATTTGATTAATGACAACAATATTTGGTCAATACTGATTGCGTGATGTTATCACCGGCACACTGATGGGTGCAGCAGCAAATCATTCTCCCAATCTATGTGTTAATCAGAACACAGTGAAATAATAACTCTAGCAGGCAGCACACAATAACCTTCTCATGTAAATGATTTTGTGATCTTTATTCTTTTCTTGTAAGCTCTTTGGCATTTAGCAGAGCAACAGTATGTAGACAGCTGCTGAAGTCTTCTTCACTCTCATCTCATATATACTGCCTGAGGAGGCCGTGACAATAGAAAGATATCAAATGGAATAAGATGTGAATTCATATTGTTTATGGATTTGTGTAGAGAATGAATTTTAGTAGATGCGCTTTTTTTCTTGTAGTAATTTGAGATTTAAGATTCTCTATTGTTACATCTCATTAACAAGAGGGTAAAGATGGTGTGGTACCTATTTTGACACATTGGGGGAACACAAAGACAATGGGTAGCACTATTTCAGATAACAGTGCACGTCTAACTTTGACCTGGGGTGAGAATACATGTCCTTTATTCTTACTAATTACTAACATCCCTTCTCTAAGCAGACAGTCTCTGTTTGCATCCTACAGTATAGCCTTTATGCTCTGTCTCTTTTTTTCTCAGGTCTTTGCTCTTTCTCTTCCAGTCACAGCATGTCTGTATACTGTATACTGTGGTTTAGGGTTAGTTGCTTCCACCACCAGCAGGAGTCTGGGTATCCATCCTGTGCCTATCGTTTACAGTCACTGTTGAAGCAGCAGAGTGTTTGTACATGTCTAATTTTCATGCTTCATGACTTGAGGTAACAAAGCTCCACCACTAATGGGAACGAATCCACACTGACTTCATACCTGTCAGATACACCCATTGTAAAAATGAATGCATTAACTGTTGAGTATTTATGCTTGGCAGCCATGTTAATGCAAAATCTATATGCCTGTGTATGATGTATGATGCATAATTGACGTTAAGCTGTGTGTGTGTGTGTGTGTGTGTGTGTGTGTGTGTGTGTGTGTGTGTGTGTGTGTGTGTGTNGTGTGTGTGTGTGTGTGTGTGTGTGTGTGCGTACGTATAGGAGTGCATGGGTGTGAATGTGCGTGCGTGTGTATGTGCTGTGTATAAAGCAGTCACATAGAGTCTCCACAGGAAGCAGTTATATAGATCAGTTTTACAGATGCCAGTGCTTCTGGTTGCTATTAACTGTCTTCACTGCCTCTCACCCACAGCATTGTCTTGTTAAACCACCATCTGCCCACCAGATGAATATGTGCCTACTCATGTTTGACATGTACTCCAGCTTCTTATAACTTGTTTTTACCAATCATTGCCTGACTTCATAAGATGAAGACCAATTCTAAACCTGCTCTGATTCCACTAATCAAGTCTGGAAAAGTCAGGCACAGGGTCTGATAGAAATAATAAAGATCATAACACACAAATAGTCAGAGTAAGACCCTGGCTAAATATGGAACTATCCACAATAGGATAATTATATTATTTACTATTGTTGTAAAATGAATGCTGCACCACATTCTGACCATAGCAAAGCTCTAAAATTGATCACAAGAATTATGAATGTGATGAGGAATGTTAAGAGATGAGGACAGAAATTATATTAGATGTCTTTGAAGACCTGGTCAACAGCTCAGCAGTCACATTCTGAAACTCTTGTAAAGATTCAGAGATGTTTTGCCAATACTAGTGAGAAGGGAATTACAGTAGTCTAGACAGGATGAAGTAAAAGAATAAATAATCATCTACATCTCAGCCTGAGAAACATTAGACCTGAGTATAATCCTCAGCTGGAACAAAAGGTAACAAATTCAACATGCTGGTCCAGAGACAAAATAACACCAAGATTTCTGGTAGGTACCAATACTTCCCTTGCAGCTCATACCGTAGGAAGAAGACATTAAGCTGTAGAGTCATCTTCCATTCAATATGTATCATATTTAGATGATTCTGAATAATAGACAAATGTATCATCTTTTGATAATTTCAAAAGATGTGTAACCGTATGTGTTCTACATAGTAGTGATACACTCTGTATGTGCGTATGCAGATGTATATATATATAACACAAACAAGATAGTACCCAGACGAGAACCTTGTGACACACCACAGTATAAAGTTTCACTTAAGGAGGAGGCATGGTTACCAACAGCAACTCAAAACATGCTAACAAAGAGATCCAGGGTAGAGAAGGTGCCAACTTTAAACTACTTAGGTACTGTTGGGTAGTCTATTTCTATACTAATCTATTTTGGCCCAACTTCTGTGGAAAAGCCATTTTATTATGTAGAAGTAACCTTCAACACATATTTTTTGCCCTTTGCTTCCCTTTGAGTAGATTTAAAGTTGGTAAAGTCATCAAATTCCACTTCCTGTAAATATTGTGTTCCAGCTCATACTGTGGTTAGAGTTAGATAAATGTTCACATCAAAGCTTACTGTATTTTTTTGCTGCACTGTTCCATCAAAGGGAAATAATATGTATGCCTGATCCATTATTTTCATAAAATGGGTGTGTGAGGGTACTTTGGGTTCTATAAGTTCTTGGAGTATGAGCAATGTTTGACTGCACAGTATGCAGCTGTTATAGCTAAATACTGCTGGGCCAGAGGATACACTAGTAAACAAGCATATCTCTCTCTCTCTCTCTCTCTCTCTCTCTCTCACACACACACACACACACACACACACACACACACACACACACANATACATATGCAGGGACTCTGCATCTGCTTAGATGACAGACTATGACTCAGCAAAGAAGACCACACAGACAATACAGACTGAAAATCAAAATCATGTTCATTGTCACTTAATATGATCCTACATGGAGGCATCAGTTTGTTACACTACACAGACGATTACACACACAGACACAAACACTAGACTATTTGATTGTAGTTCAACTTGTTCACTACAAATTTCACCTCCCAAATTTCATTCAAATACACACACAATGCAGTAAATACACATGCAACACATTTAAAGCACAACAAACCTTTTTGTGAGTTGTTTAAACCAGAGCTAGGTTATAGTATAGAGCTTATATTAATTATCAGCTCCTAGAGGCACATAATAAATACATCATTATAGATACTAAATCACTTTTTTTTACCATCTCTCCTGTAGCTAAGATAATTTTTGTCTTGAGATCAAGGCTGGAAGAAAGGTCATGGGGTCATTAATGTCACATGGGTTTATGCATGAATGTGCTTATCTAATTTCAGAGATGTCTTGTGTTTAAAGTTAACATTTGTTGTCAGAAGCCTTTGATTTATCCTCCTTTGAGAGGAATTTTTCTCGTGTCCAGTGTTAGCAATATGACAAAATGAACAACTAAAAATCATGGCCATAACAGTACAAAATTTGGTCTTTTCAAGATTTTTAATCAACTTTTTGTAAATCTGAAAAGCTCATTGTTTTGTTGTTTATGTAATATCATCTATGAAATAAAGCTGTATGACTGAGTCACTGATGGTCTGTGTCTACAGCTCTGCTTTCTTGCTCAGAAGGCTTTACAGAGCTGGGCTACTACAATGGCTCAGTTTCCCACACGGATTCAGGCTCCCCCTGCCTTAAGTGGACTGACTTCCCTGACTATATGCGACAGTACCCTGGCAGAGGACTGGGAGACCACAACTTCTGCAGAAATCCAGACAGAGAGGCCAACCCCTGGTGCTTCTTCAGGCAGAGCTCCGGTGCCATAGGCTGGGCCTACTGTGACTGCCACCAGGGTGAGATGGATGGATGGATGGATGGATGGATGGATGGATGGATGGATGGATGGATGGATGCAGGTACTTTTTAGACAGAGGCTCCCTTTAAGGACAGTGCAGGTAACAAAACTGGACCCACCTTAAGCACCTGATCATGTTGGTAAATGTGTTTAATAGAATAGTTACTCACTTTGCACTTTGTATTCAGTGTAAACAGTATCTCCACACAAATTAAGTATTAATGTCTACAGTGCACACAGTAGCATACATTTTGATAGCATATTATGTTGATAAAAATGATGTTTCCAGTAAATACATTGTGTGTAAAACTAAACATTAGTGTTTTTCTCTTGGGGTCATTTGCAGAGGCCAGGTTTGTTTCAATGACAGGAGTGTGGCCAAATACCCACAAGGAGCAGGAACCTGTTGTCTGTGAGAGAAGGCGTGGTCTATGGTTAAAGAGCTACTAAATGACTATTTATGACTATATTTGTATATAAGTTCAGGGCAAATGGCCTACTATTAAGGCAGGACCTATGACTCTACTGTCCATCACAGACATGGGTCTATTGTGATATTCAAAAGGCTGGATATGGGGAGTGGCTTGTTGCTTGTTCTTTGTCAGGGGCGAGGCCATGAAGTGTCCATCACAGGCATCTCTCACAGTGGGCATAGTCTGTGCTTTTTGACAGCTGCAGAGCTTAGTCCGAGCTGCAAGGAGAAGGCTCGTGTGTGAAAGAGAGCCTTGGTCTCACTAGTTGGGAAGGGCCTGTGGAGCAGCCACTGTTGCAACATATACTTTAGATGTCTCTGTCATATCTGCTAGAGACAAAATGCCACAATTTGAATTGTTAAGCTAATGATAAACAATAAAAGCAGCAAAGTGAAAAAAAAATCCTCTTTGTTTTATACACTAGAACATGCTTACCTGTGCTAATTCTTAATTACTGTGTCATTTGTAGGTGCAGCCAGATTGGTGGGGGGGCCATCAGGTAACAGTGGGCGTCTGGAGGTGTACCTGAATGGCCAGTGGGGAGCAGTATGTGACACACACTGGACTGACCGTGATGCCAGCGTCATATGCAGACAGCTCGGACTGGGGTAAGAGCAGTGTCACTTATTTAGACAGTGTTTCTAATACACTACACATCTGGAGATTAATGAGAAACCTGTTAACAATGCTGATTCTACTTAAGGGCCTTCATGAGGAAGTGTTTAGAAATGTCAAACCTGCTTTGCACTTTCATTGTGCCAACCCATATTAATAAAAACCGCATGGATCTGTTACACAGATATACAATACACCTTGTAAGACCAGTGACAATGTTTATCAGGATCACTAATTGCTAACTTGTTAATGTACCTGTTATACATACTTTTCAACATACTTTATGTTTACTCTCATGTCAATACAGTCAAGGCTTTTATAAATTGGCCCTCTTTTCTTTAACTGAGTGACAATGAAAGTATTTCTAAAACTTAATTTGTCCTCTATTTTTTTCTGTAGCAGCGTAGTGTAGTCATGTTTCTTATGTTGATATACGAATTACCTGCAAATAATGCTATAAACCACAAGGGTGCAGTTTGCATTGCAGCTGTCACTTAAAGCATTGTGAAAGCTTCCAGGTTATTCTTGTCCTTTAGGGAATAAAAGGAAAAAGGAAGAAGTCTGAAAATGCTACTAAGCAGTACATACTACTGAGCCTAAATATGGAGCTTCAATTAGAACTTTAATCTCAATACTTTCAAGTTTAAGTTCTCTGAGGGATGGCCTTATGTGGTATGATATTTACTTAGTGGCTAGAAGCGATTAAAAGAAGAGATTGGTCCTTATGTGAATCTGTTCTCTCTCTACAGTGAGATTGGTACAGCCCCGCAGCATTCTTACTTTGGTCCTGGTTCTATTTTCCACTATGAGCGTCTGGGTTGCCGTGGTAATGAGAATTCCCTGCTGGAGTGCCGGAACAGGAAATTTATAACTGGTGACTGTAACCATGGAAATGAAGCAGGGCTAATTTGTGCTGAACCTAAAGGTGAGACCGGGGTGTTAATTTGCTACATGTGTGTATTGTGGAGATATGACATCATCATGTAATTCTGCATAAATTGAAGCTGGAACATGGTTGTTCATAATGACCTATACCTTAACAGCTGTAACCCTTTCTACATCCTTCCTCAGTGTCTCTAAGCTATGAGTGCACACTCTTATCCAGCTGCTTTGAATATTCCAAGCAGCCTCTCCAGCAGACTACAGCAAAGAATAAAAAACATTTTGGCTGTCTTTCCACATTTCACTAGGACATCTGCTCTCCTTGCCAACAGGATTTAAAAAAAAAAAAAAATCAATAAATTACTGAGTTGCTTTGCCTTAAGGCTGAATGCTACCCAATAAGTTATATCAGCATTAAGGGATTTCTGGCAGTGATATAGGTCCCACAGGCATTTAAATGTATTTGAATTGATCTACTGAAATCTCTCAATAACAATAACTTGTGTATTATTGACTCTTTTGTTTCTTAGGCACTGGAATCCCTGTCAGACTGGTGGGAGGCCCTGAGAACTTTGAGGGCCGTGTTGAGGTATACCATAATGGCAGGTGGGGAACCATTTGTGATGATCAGTGGGATGACACTAATGCTGAGGTGGTGTGCCGGCAGTTGGGCCTAGGGTAAGAACAGACTGCTGCTACACGATACATGTCAGGATCCAATTGTTTTTTATGCCACCTTTATAAAACATGAGAAAAAATAGATAATCATAGATTGCATCTATCAATATAATAGCCTGATTGAATTATTCATATATTTTTATTACTTATTAGAATAAAACAAATCTGTCATATATTTATCATAGTTACCATTTTGTCATATAAGCAGATACAATCATTCAATACATACAATACATACATACAATAGATGTTAAAAGCATTACTTTATTACTTTATTTGATTCATTGTTGTTGATAATATCAATAAATAAATAAATATACAGTCACATGTTTGCTTGGAGGAGATATATGTTTATTATTATTCAACATTGTGCACCACCTCCAACCACTGTTAAATTTTTTTTCCTTTGCTTGATGAATATATATAAATATATGTTTGTGTATGCGTCCTGGGAGTTTATCATTTTAATAACATCAGTCCTAACACAACCTCCAACACAAGTAGACTCATGTTGGCAGGGTATTACATTACTTAACCAAGCAATTACATCATTCTGTACCACAGGGTGTGCACCTCTGCTGTCTCTAAACTATCCATCCATGTGCAACATTTCCAGTCCTAATCAATGATTGTCTCAGAAATCACATCACTTATGATCAGCTCATCTCCTACCATCCATACACCCAACTGCAGTGAAGATCCAGTTTTAACCAAAATCAGACTTACCATAATGTTAGCATTTCCGGGTCAGCGAGCAGTGTACTCGAGTACTGGATTCCCTTAGCCAGAGGCGGCTGACCCAGAAATTAACAATGCTGACATCATGGTAAGTCCAATTTTGGTTAAAATGATCTTTTTTAAACAATTTTTAAAAATTGTTTGGACAGAAAAATAGTGAAACGTGAAACCACAGAAGAATTTTAAAAAATGTCTGGTGTCTATACGTTAACATATAACAAAATGATGGATTCTTGAACAAGCTGAATATAAAGGTCCACACACTGCAGTTGGTTGTATGGATGGTATGAGAACATTGTTTAGGACTGGAAATGCCCTTGAACATTATGACACATTAATGTTAAGACATACTTCAGTGTTTTGTTTTTGTATTGTAAGGACTTTTCCTTCAGGGTGCCTGATTTCATGATGATTTTATAAAACCTTCCCCACTATATGAATCTAAACATCAGGTGTATCTATTGTAAAGTGGATTTGTTTTGCCATTAAACATTTTCTTTATTCTGATGATCAGAGGTGTGGCCAAGGCATGGACATGGGCCCACTTTGGCCAGGGTTCTGGTCCCATCTTCCTGGATGGGGTTCGGTGCACAGGCAATGAGCTCTCTCTGGAGGAGTGTTCTCATAACAGCTGGGAGCAGCACAACTGTGACCACATGGAAGATGCTGGAGTCTCCTGTAACCCATACACAGGTCAGAGCCAGGAGAAGACACATTCCCTTTATATTAACTCTCCACCTTATAAAAATGATCAAGACCAACAACATGAAATTAACATTTTTAAAACGCAAATAAATAAATAATAGATTACATATTCTAATAGTAAATGTTTTTTTGTTATTTCAAGTAAAATCAGGGCTGTATTTAAAAATAAGATAAAATTGGAGTGCTAAGGTAGTCTGGTGGTTAGAGCACGTGCCACATACGCAGAATTCTGCACCTATGCAGCTGACCCCGGTTCGAATCCCAGACGAAACAATTCTTTGCTGCACGTCTTACCCCCTATCTCTCCCATGATTTCCTATCTGAATACTTTCAAATAAAAGTGTCTGTGCCACAAAATCTTAAAAAAAAAATGAGATAAAATCGTGCATTTGAAAATCAAGTGGGTCTCTCATATTGGGATGGGTCCTATATTCTGTGTCTTCAGAGTGTGTTATTTGTGCTTTGAGCTTCCCGAAGATGGGTGACCTATGCTCAACAATGTACCTGAAAGCCTCACGTGTAGTTGTTCTCTGCCAATCTGCTAAATGTGCTGCTAGAGCTACACTTTCTGTCTAGACACAGTCAGTGTGTTCACTATTGATTAGAATCTACTTCTGTCTCTCTGCAGCACATTTCTCTGACTTGTGTCATGCTTCATTTTCATCTTTCTATGACATGCAGGAGTCAGTCAGCAGCCCTTAAGCCCTGGCCTGCCCTGGAGCAGCTTACTGATCACTGGTGCATTCAAAGTTCATTAATATTAAATGTATCATGTGGACAAATTGTACCAAATTCAACATGACATTCTGTATTGATCTGAACAGTTACACAAAAGACAAAAACAAACATAAAGATAAAGATTCCTGACTTTATATAGAGAAATTGTCAAAATTATGAATACTTTGTATATGAGTGTACATTTTTGTTTGTGACAAAATGCACCATTATGATTTTTTTTTCTCAAAGGCAAGAAACAAAAGAGAAATAAATATGCAGCATGCCATGGTCTGTTCTCATCTAGACTTCATGCTGTGATGCAGCAGAGAATCAAGCACAGGGCTGGTCTGACATTATGGAGCAGAGACAGAGCAGAGACCAACAGGTGCACATGTGTCCTTTGGGCTAGCAGACTTGTCCAGATGTACACACCTGGCACAAGAGCTGTTCAGTGGGTGGGAGCTGGTCTATGATGAATTCTCTCCACCTCCTACTGTCAATGTGTCCCTTCTATCCATGTGATTGATACTGACATTTAAATATCATTATGTTTAAAACTTCCTGTTGTCTTCCCATCAACCACACAACTTTTATTCTCTCAGGTCAATTTTGCATAGTATAAAATATAAATCCTCACCATATATTGTGTTTTTTTTAGTCAAATTCAGTCAATCAATCAATCAATCAATCTTTATTTGTATA
>JANJYP010054564.1:0-13476 GCA_024605115.1 Rastrelliger brachysoma
AAAACGGGAGGATTATCGCGTTATCACGGGATAACGGAGGACATAAAACGTATGTATTATCCCGGGGAGAGGATATCTCGTTATCACGAGAAAACGGAGTACAATTATCTCGTTATCACAAGAAAACGGAGTACAGTTATTTCGTTATCACGAGAAAACGGAGGGAATAAAATGTATGTATGCATGGCCTTTTAGGGCTTCCGTAGATATAAATATGGATCTTACTACATCATTTTGTCTGTGTGTTTGTGTCAGTCTCAGTCTACCACAACAGAAATGAAAGACTGCTAAAACCAAGCATGTTGTTTTAATATGTGAGGCTCTTAACTCACACACTCACCCATTCACATCAAGCGTTATTACCTACAGGAGGCAAACCTGCCAAAGACTTGACTTTCCTTGGTAGCCTATATAAACAGCTTGTTGTGCTTGTGGTGTTGACGGATGATATTTAAGTGAAGCGAGCATGAAGTATGAAAGTGCTGCTCTGTCATTTTTATGGCATTTGTTGTCCCTGGTTTCAGGCTACTTTATGTTTTATCCTCAGTGTGGAGGTTAGGTTTATTTATGTTTTTACTCAATTCCAAATACTACGGTAGAGGCTTGTTTAAATTTTATACAAAAATGACACCAAAAGAAACAACCATTGCTAGGACAGCTATTGACTTAGTGAGTCAGTTAAAATGAGCTGCCACAACAAACAGTAGTTAGTTGGCAGAGTAGCCTAATTTTTTTTCGTCAACTTTGTTTGGATGTGAACACCACTGTGCTGTTTTTGCAATGTCTTGTGTCTTCCCCAAGAGCAGTACATGTAATCATTGTTAAATTGTTGCTGCTTCATCCAATACTAAACAAATGTTTACATGCTTTATTAGTCTCCTGTAATTTACTTGAGGATTTATGCTTCTAAAAACTTTTTGCTTTTATTCCCTACATTTGAACACACATATCTGTACTTTCTACGTCTTACATTGTCAAAATAGGCTTCAGTGACATTATAAAAAGGAATACTATGTGCAAACAAGTGATGAAAAAATAGATTGGTGTGTGCACACAATGTCATCCCCAGTAAGATACCATTTTAGACAACTGCCCATAGCAAAATCTTCAACTGGTAGAAACGTCCCAACAATGTGTGCTGACAGCGCACGAATATGACAGCAACAGGAAGACTCCTGTCATATCAATACATGCTGTGCATTGTGTAGCCCACAATGTACAGAGGTCGATTATAATGGCAGTCTGTGACAGTGAGTGAGTGAGTCAATGAGGAGCATTAACATTGACAGCCTTGATATTCATATGTATGTTATGTCTGAAATTTGCCTTGCAGCAACACTTGACTGTGTCCAGTGATTTGCTTTATTTGCAGGTTGTTGACAAAAGAGAAAAAAACTATCATATTTTGTGTGCTGCCATCTTGATGAGTCTTGATCAGAAGAGGTGTATCATTGACAAAATTTTTACTTTTGTACTTAAGTATATTTCAGATCCTGTACTTCCTTACTTTTACTTGAGTAAAGGAGTTGAAACAGTACTTCTACTTTTACCACAGTCTTTTCTTACACAAGTATCTGTACTTCCACCTAAGTACAGATCCCGAGTAAGTACTTTTGCCACTTCTGACTACAACCACATAAACGCTGTATTATTTTGGTTATTTGCAACCTGCCTGCTAGCTCCACATAGGCCTAGGTGTAGGTGTGCCAACTCTATATAGGCATTCAGTGTAGCAGCTCCTAAATAATTAGGATAGGAGGAATGTGGATGAAAAAATGTTCCCACATAATAAAATATCATTTAAGTCTGACAGTGCTACTAGCCTCTAATCTCTTCCACTCCCCTTTGACTGACTCTTAAAGCATTTCCCTGCAATCATGAGGCAGTTGTATTGTACGTCAGCAGGCTTGTTGGTATGTCACAACCGTTTAGTCTCTGCCATGCTGCTGTTCCACCCCAATGGCAACCCTAGACCTTAAACCTAGCTAAGTGACTCTTGCCTCTTCATACACAGCCAGCAGTGGTGTAGGAATCTGGTCTGACAGCACCAAGCATGCACAGACCAGCGCAGGAATCCTCTGCAGGCTTTCTGCCAGTCAGGAATGTGATTCAGTGGAGTGAGGTCACTGAGGTGGGAAGTAACTAATTACAGTTACTGCTGTTAGTGTGCAGTTTAACTTCAAAGTCTTTCTGCACTGTATTCAGAATGATGTCATCACAAAGTAAACAATAACTTGAGGAGAAGCTAAGGCCCACAAAGGGGGTTAGGGGATTACTTAGAGAATAATTTATGGAAGGTCAGACATCATTATTATCAACCAGTGTATGTCATCCTTTTCCTTTATTCTTTTTTTTAGTCATAATAAATAGTTGAGGGTTGTCAAATGAGGTCAACTTGAAATAATGTTAAAAAGTAAAATAAGCCATCCATCACAGATTACATAAAGACATACATGTCATTACCTTAACTTGCACATTAGAACCTCACATGAAACTGTAAAACATCTGTTTTGTATTGTACAGAAAAGATCACTAATTCTTATCGACTTTTGTTATTCTCATTTTAAGTCACAAAATTTCAAGTTTAATATGACTATTTTGACTATTTTAAAGTTGTTTTTATAGATTTTCAATATACAGTGTAAATGTATGGAAACCATCTTCAAACTCTCACTTGCCCCAACAAGTTATTTAACAAACCCATAAAAACAGTCAACATTAAGTCATCATTCATTTTATCATTTAATATATGGTTATAATAAGTTAATATGGCAAAATGTGCACCTGTTTAGCATGGATTTAACTGCATTGACACTTAAATTACACACAGTATATCACAAACACAGTTTTATGATAATTTATCATTGAAAGAGCCTTACAAGTGTTTTACAGAGGCCTATTCACACAGACTAGGTCAAACTTCATTTTCAGCATTGTAGTTTCTCTTAAGCAGATGCCATTTTGTGTCTTTTGATCACAACCCATGTGAGAGGTGACTGCGGTGAATGGTGCACAGAGATTAATGATTAAATGGGCTTTTGTCACCTTCTTCTCAGGCTTTGATTCTGTATTTGTGTAAGCTGTTACATGACACCATATTCCTCACCCATGAATCACAGAAGTTGTGATTAATTAAAAACTGTATTATATATTCCTAGCTGACTGACAGGAAACACCGGATAAAAAGGAATTTCTTGGTTTTACTATCCACATGTTCCATAAAGTGTTTGTCAAATTAAAATAGCACAAACATTTTGAATGTTGGAGATATTACAGTAAGATATGTCATGTTTTTCAGACTGGAAAGCTAAATCTCTGGTGCTCGAATATGAGCCTCCCCAGCATGGTAGATCAATGAGACCCGGGGCCTGTTATGCTAAACGGATAAATGGTTTTTGTGTTTGTGTTCCAACTGATAAAATCAGAGCTGAGTTTAACCAGCCAACTGAAACCCTAAGGTAACAGGCCTAATTAAACACCACAGCGTGTGTGTTGCTGTGAGAAAGAGATAGAAAGAAAGCAGTAGATACGGCAAAAAAAAATCCAACTTCCCCTTTAAGTCTGCAAATTTAACCAAATGTGGGTAAAACTAGCCTACTGTAAGTTAAGTCGCCTGAGTCCTGGCAGTGAAAACACACCTTGTGCTTCTCAGTTTATCAAGTTGGTCTACTGTGTGCTGCCATAGAGCGGGACACAATGAGGGCTTAGCTGATGGGGGGACCTCATGGGTAAATTGAGGCATTTAAAAAGAAGCTCTGTTCAGTGGTAACCTGATCCACACCTGACTGGGGCTCGGCATTCCGGTCTGGCTGAGGGACGAGTTCACAATGACCAGAGAAACTGCTACAAAGGGCCAGCACACAAGACATCTGAATTAAGAATAAAGTTTAAAAAAAGAAAAGATTCTAAATATATGTTTGTGAATTTCAAAAAAGAAATTAAACTACAGAGACATTTCAAATTTAATCCCATTTTATTTAATTTTATCTTTTACATTACATAGCATCACAATCATGATAAACGCAGTTATGTACAAAGTTAATCATAGATGATGAAGTTTCAGAAACTGTGTGCATTGTTCTACTGTACCTGGAGAAAAGCCAAGTTCCAAGAAGGAATGCAGTTATTACAGTTATTACATTAAGAGGAAGAAAGCAGATCCTTCAACAGATAAAAACATTTTTTACAATACTTTTTTTCCCACATGGCATTCACATTAACGTTCCTGCTAAAAGCACATTTAAAGCAGAGCAGTCATCAACTTCCTATTGTAAGCATAACCTGTATCCCGGACAGTTGCTCAATAGAGAAACTCTGACTCAAGTCACATGGAAGAAACCCCAAGAAATAAATTAATCTTCCAGTGCGAGGATCATAGTTCCATAGTCATCATGATTCAGACCCATCTGCCACAACTATAAATAATAACAGGCTTTCCTGAAATGCCCTTTGTCAATAACCTGCACGTCAAACAAACAAGAGCAAGAGAGGAGAGGTAAGAGAGCGGAAGGTAATGCCATTTAATGGACGGCATTACCAGACAGTATTAGACACCAATTATTACATCTAACCATGTCTTGTAAGACGCCTATCAACAGGCTGGAAGGATGACCTCTGAGCTTTCACCTGTACAAAGAGGAAGAAGAGAGCTGCAGGAAAGAGAACAGTGCAGCAGAAACAGGTTGAAATGAGCAGTTCCTCTTTTGGTGCAGTTACAGACTCTGTAACACGCTACACAGTACTTTTCATTCATTCATACATTTAAATTGGCCCAGCATGCAGAGAGAGAACAAGAGTAAACAGACCAAGAAGAGAAGCAAAGTAAGCTCAGTAAAGTCTTTCTGCTCCATTCTTTCTACATCATTACTTGAAGATATGTGACGGTAACACAAAGACGAGGGGTGACTAAAAGATGGGGGTGGGTGGGGGAGGCTATTTTATGTTTCTGTGGCTTGGATAATGGAGCTGGGTGGGCAAATAAAGGTGCGGCTCAATATTTGCGGGGTAATTCTCCCTCCTTAAACAAACACTAGGTTTCTGCTCACTCTATGCCTATTATTTGCCTTTGTTTCTGATGTCTGTGTGAGGGCTTTACTCATTAAATTCACATTTCTGTCCAGACATTGATGAAAGCTTCTTCAGCTCTGTTTTAAAACCAACAACACTGTTACACTCTCAACATAACTCACACAATAAATAAAATTTATTTTGTGTCTGCTCTAAGGTGTCATTTAATTGTCTTTTTGGGATTAAAAAAAAGCCTTTAGGAGCTGGGAGGAGGTCACACTAGTCTAGCTCAGTTTTTTAACAGTTAAGCAGTCTCAGGTGAGCTCATGTGTCAGTTACAGGATGTGCCACGCAGGTAAGGCTAGTCGGACCAATCACTGCCACACAACACAAAGACCAACGCTGTTCAGGGGAGGGAACAAGGAAATAAGGCCCTGCAGGACCGGTGGAACCATCAACTGACTGCTATTCTTTAACTTGGGTGGGGTGGGGCTGCCATAAAAGTTTTTTTTTTTCTTTTTACAGGGAAGTAAGTTAAGAAGTTAAAAAAAACACAATAGCTGACCTTTAGGACCATTACAACATAAAAGAGCTACTCTTTTTGTTCCTGACAGTAGTCCTTCAATGCTAGTGTCTCTCTAACAGTTTTTAAAATGAAAGGCTCAGATATAAAAGTTAATGTACTTTTAAACAAATGTATACCCTGTCTGTCAATACTGTACACCTGTGTCACTGTTCTTTTTTATTTGAGTCCATTATGACTAATGAACATAGTCTGGGTTGTCTATACAAACAAATATATGGTAAACAGATGACACATAACTATTGAGTAAGAAATATAACATTTTCCAGTCACGCTACCTGACAATACTGAGCCATCTACCCTTAACAGGTTTAGCCTTCAATGATAACATCAAAGGAGGTTTCGACAGTCATTAATTGGCTTTAAAGTTACAGCAGGTTTTCAGTCACCCAGAAAACATCGTTACCAGACAGTGTTAGAACAACAGTTGTACAATCCAGCACTGTCAGGTAAGATGGATCCTGAGAGCCACTTCTGTTGCTGTTCACGTCTTTGAGCCAAGCCAGGTGCACTAACGTGGCTAAAAAGGTTTGTCTGGCTGCAGTCAGCAGATGACTATCATCATCATTACCAGGCAGTATTAGAGAAAGTGATGATATCCAATGCTGCCTCGTAAGATGGAGACAATCACCTAAACACAGAACATTTCACAACTACACTCCTAAAACGTAACACTTAGGCTGGGATAGAACATGATGTGTTAACTTTGCCAGTTATCAAAAGCTAATGTGATATCTGTTAAAGCAGATGTGCATATGAGCAATACACCACCTAACTTTTCACTCTATTGTCAGAAAGAAAAAAGGGGAACTCAACCTTGATTTGAGAGATGATGAAAGAAAAGTGCATTTAAGTGTTAAATAAGTGTTTATCACAAAGTACAACCTAAAATATACAGCAAATGCATCATATTTATAATCTAAATGGTTTTTGATGACTTGAACTTGGTTTTGTGATGGCAAAAGATTAACTGAAAATTAATCATTTACAGCCCAAAAATAGTGTCATAAATAGGAATGTGGATGTCCATATTTGGAGACCATCTCTCTATAGTATTATTACTCAGCCCCTGGTGTGGTCAGGGTTTTCAGCTTAAACTCGCTGTCACAGAAGAGTGGGCCACAGTAGTTGTTAATGATTGCCCAAACCTGTTCTGACTAGTCTAAATCTATGGCACAGCAAGGATGGGAGGGCTACATTTCACACAATACATGGCAGTTACTAATTTCAAACATTGCACACCGCATCTACACTCAAAAATGCCACCAAGTCAAAAGCATGTCAGCCTCGGGGAGTTTTTCCTGTTCTATGTCACAACCCGGCAAACGGGAATTGTGTTTTTATGTTACAACAGACTCTTCTGCCTCTATTAAAGCAGCATTGTCAAGTTCGTTTCAACAGATGTTTATAAAATAGAGGAAAGGAAAAGTCAGTTTTTTTTTTCCTGTTTTCCGTTGGTGGACCTCTCAAGCTGTTGTCTTTGTGTTTGCTGAGTGATGAAAGGCTGATGGAATGCTGCTCAGCTCGACCTGAGCCGGCGCTGTGTATGCAGAAGGTCACTGAAACAGCCCTCGTTTAACTGAATAAGGTGGATCATTCACAGGTACACCGCATGAAAACTCACACCCTATGCTGCCATTTTAAGAATGCGTTATTAGCGTCCCAATTAAACATTAAAGAGGTACTTTATCCATTATCTAGTGATTATACCTCAAAGGTAAAGTCAACCGTCCTGTAGCAGTTAGCAATGGAGAGTTCCCCTTTTCTTTCAACAAAGGTTCGATTGTTGAGTGTAGGTTTTTGTTCTTGTCCTAATATGCTAAGTAATTGTTAAAATCCTTTAGAAAGAACAAGAAATTTCTCTTGGAAAAGAAACCCAAATGAAAAGGTGAGACATTATTGTGTTCATTAAGATAAAAAAAGGTGTCCAGTCATCAGCAAGCAATGCAAAAGTAGAGCACAAGGGAGAGAGGGGGAGGGAGATACAGAGAGAAAAGCCAGTATAAGGGAGGGAAAAGTTCACCGAAAGAAGGTGGAGAAGGAAAATGGAGAATGCACCTGTAACCTTACCGTCATGAAAGGTACCCCAAGGAAAGAATGTAACAAAACCAAAGTAAGTGAGTAAGTTTGGAGGGAGGGGGCTGAAAAAAGAAAGAGAGGAAAAAAAAAAAGATCTTGAATTTCCAGCCCGCTGCCTGAGAACGCGTCGTCTTCCTCCGAGTCAGTCAGGCCCCATGAAATGAGAAAGCCAAGCAGACCTGCTCTCCCAGACTCTATTTAGTTAATCATCAGCATTATAAACCAGTGCTGCAGGCGCTCTGAGGAAGAAAAGAGGGAGAGAAAGAAAGAGTGAAAAAAGATTAGCCCAGAAAATTCAAGCTGGTAGAAACAAGAAAAAGAAAATAACAGTACCTGATCAAAGCGTGTCCTAAGTTACCTTTTTGAAATATCTAGCCAATCCTGCACATCCAACAAATCTCCTCTCAGTTTGTCCTCCATGTATCCAAATACTTCCTCTGTTGCTCCTAGCCATGACTATATAGTACTGCAGTATTTCCCATTGTTGTACATGGTGCTCTATGCAGCGGGAGTCTTAACCACTTACGGCTGCCCACGCTTTTTGCCTGTTGCAAGTGAGGCGTGATCAGGTAACTCTGCCCTCTGTGCTGGAATGTGACTCCACTGTGAAGTGAACAACCCGATAGGTAAACTAGCCTGGCCCTTAATCAATAGTTGCTGTCTTTGTGAGAAAACAATGGCAGGGAAACCCAAAACCTTATTTAAGTCCGTACCTTATCTCAGCGTCACCTAACTGGGCCTTCAGACTACTGAGGAGTAGCCAGGTAGGTGTAGCATTTAGGTCGTGATACTCCATCCAACTGCAGCTACTTGGTTGTGTCCTCAAATGTAAACTTAATGTTAGGAATAGATTTACATATGTCATCTAAGGGCTGGTTGCTCATCCCACCCCCCCACCCCTTCTTTAGTATGCCTTCCTGTTTTGAATATTACAAATAAGGACTAAAATATTCAACAAATTTGATTATCAAAACAGAACCAGGCTTACACTTTTCCACTTTCTCCTTTTTACATATTCTAATTTATCTGCCCCTTCACCCTTCTTTCTTACTGACATGTTTTTGCTTTATGTTCTGAATGAAAAGTTATTATTGCCATGTTAATGAAGGTTTTAAAAAAAGTAAAATCTGTTAAAGGGGATTCAGTGTTAGTTTCATTTCAAAGTGAAAGGGGAAAATATCTCGAATCCCATTAATTAATCCTTCATCATGGCTTCTTGAGGAAAAAAGGTAATCAATCTTTAAACAGTAGCCTAGCATTAACTTTTTAAAATGGCCCCTGATCATAAGGCAGTGTCACCCTATCAGCTGAATCAAGCCACAGCTTTGACTTAACCTCTCACCCCATGAAGTGATAAGACCTATAGTTCCCCTTTCAGTTCAGTCAGCTCAATGACTCAAACTAGATCAAACGATGTAAAAAAAACAAAAAAAAAAAAAACGCTCCACGTTTTCATCTGGCCCCTCAATCATTGAATCTCACTTTCTGTTGAAATTCTATACTGCGCTTCCCGCCCTGTTGCCATACACTGGCAGAGCGACCTAGCACTCATGTGACTCGAAGCTATTCAGGCATATGAAAGAAATGAACAAATGTTTCTCTTTCCACCAATCACAATCCTCCACCTCGCTCTGCAGGCACCACTGTACAGTATTCGGTCGACATTTTCCCTCCATTTTCTCTTCTCCTTTCCCAGACCTCCGTGGTACTCTTCTGCTTAAAAATATCTTAATAGCAGGCTAGAAAACATAATAATGTAAACCTTCCTTCCACCAGTAATTCCCTGCTCTAGTAGGTCCAACACCGCCTTCTGTCCCAACTTGCAGATAAACCTCTGAGGCAAAGAAAACGGATAAGCAAACATTTTATGTCCGTCCCACATCCACTTCANGTCTGTCCCAACTTGCAGATAAACCTCTGAGGCAAAGAAAACGGATAAGCAGACATTTTATGTCCGTCCCACATCCACTTCATAACAGCTTTTATCCCTTTCCTTTTCAAAAATACACAAAATAAGCATTAATCAATCAAACCTCTAGCTTAAAAAGAAAACAGAAGTAAAAAGGAGCTAAAAGTCATCATCTTAAATGAGAACCAGGGATTTACAGTTCAACAGGTTATTGAGAAAAGTTGCCAAATGAGTTCCGAATGATCTCTTAATAATAGAATATTCAAACTAGTCAGCTACTGCTATGAGGTTATTAATTGGTAAAGCTGTTTCATACCGTTGTTTGGTGGATGTCTCCTTGTAAAGAACATTTTACGCTCTAAAAGAAGCAGTCAGCCTCTGTCTTCATATCCTTTGACAAGTCTGGCAGTTTGCCTTTACCTGCCCCAACTGGTCTATCCAGTTTAGGAATGAGCGTTGGCTTCTATTGTTTCCTCTTCTTTCTTTCTGGTTAAATGGAGGTGGAATTTGATACGCATTATTTTCGCTTCCCATCGAAACTACCTAGACCCTCCTATATCAGTACACAATCGCCAAGGGCTTCGTGCGATGACCTAATTTGTCTGCCGTACATTTCCTGATCTTAGCCGATGAACAAACGTCCATAAAGTTTTAACTATACTGTCGTCGAGCAACAGGTTATGACGACAGCTCAGGTCTTAAAAGATTGAGAATGAAGACAAAGAAGGGATCACATTCGTGAATTTACCCAGTCCTTCCCAGGTGTGGTCACCGAGCCAGAAACCCAAGACAAGAGGCATCATTGTATGAGGGCTCTTGACGCCTCGTTGGCTAGTCTTCCTCTTTCCTGCTCTTGCTGAAGGACAGTCGACCTCTGGAGTGGCGGTTGAGAAGAGAAAAAAAAGCTGTCCCTTTCAGGTAGATGCAGCCGTAGAGTCGGAGGAAGAGCCAAACCCCGGAACAAACCCAACCAGTTTGAAGTGCGTCAGCTATCTTCCTGCTGCCCGAGCAGAACTCTTTTTTTTTTCCAGGAGCTCTCACTGGCGGTGTTAGGCGGTTAAGCTCCTCGAGAAGACAGAGACAGAATTTGTAAAGGGCTTGGTTTACATGTAGCCAGACCCCCTCCTCCCCTTTTCCCCCACAGGTGTAATTTTCAGGTCGCAGCCAATCTCCTTAGCCTCTGGCACTTACAGGTGTGTCCCCCGCGCCGTCTCTGGCCAATGGCGGTTGAGACGAAACCTTCCCCTCACCCTCCCACCCTCCGACTCCCACCTCACCGGTTCGCTCACCTCTACCCTCCCCATCAGCCCCAAGGTACCTTGTTGTGTGTTTTTTTATGATGTCAGCTCAAGCTTCTGTGGGAACAACCTCCTTCGTTCCTATTACAACACAGACAACAGCTAAACCATCATCCCCAACTGCTGTACACACCCATTCTGTCCAGGCAAAGTGAGATAAATTATCAGGCCCCACATGCTGTAAGGGCTAGTTTTCAAAAACATGCATCTGTGAGATTTTATCACCTTGCGTTACACTTTTACCTACTTTTCAGCTGTATACATCTGTCATAACCTGAAATACCTGCCCTTTGCTCCCAGGCCTTCCCTCAACCTCCCTTTGTGTCCACACACCTTTTTTTTTCTTTTTGTCCCAACAATAACCAGGCTGAGTTACAGCGGGAACAACAGGTGAACAAAGTGCAGGTGAGTAAAACTTGAGAAAGACACACCAGCAGTTTGAGGCCAGTTAGTGGGAGGTGGGGGAGCAGATGCAAGAGGATGATGGGGCTCCCGGCCCCTAAGGGCAAACAGGAGCCTAATCCAAAGCCTGGCCAGGCCTTGGCTGGATGCTGGGCAAGGCAGCCACTTTCGGTCTCGAGGTGTAATTGTTGGGATTAGTCTCTCAACAATGAGCACAATGCCAAAGCCGTATTCTGTTTCAGCAGGGGCGTGGCACAGGTTGCTGCAGAACTACGTTGGCAAAGATGGAAGAAGGCGATTGTTTGAGTCTGTAAGCCCTAAACAAACAGTAGTCTGTGAAATAATGACCCAAAGTACAGAAGAATTACATATTATTATCCACCAATCGATCACTTTTACCTTCCAAATCTAAAATAGTTATGAGAGTAAAGTTATAAGTCATGCAATAGACAGCTTAGCACAAATTGTATTAAGGATAATGAGCTGATTTGTGCTATCTTTTCTCAACAGAAAACATAGATCCAGACTGTAGGCTCCCAAATAAGAACTGAAAACGAAAAGAATTCAGCTGCTACAGACACAATGCTTCCTCTAAGATCACATTTCACAATTTGCTGACATCTACCACAATTCCTCCGATGACCACATTAAAACTTGTTTATGTGATTAAAGGATTATAAGTAACCCATTAGCTTTTTCTGTCCATCACCAAGTCAAACCCTGAGTGAAGCCTACTCTCTTCAAAGGGAGCAGTTGGTAAATTGCTCTTCTCTGAAAGGTTTGCTTTGTTCAGGCTTTTTCATTTGCATACCAAATGAGGTTTGGAGTGAAGCACAGGGGCCTGACCTGAACTTATTTGGGTACTGATGACTATCTGGCTGGTTGGTCACGCAAGGTAGGATGTAAGGACATCCATCAGCAGCACTGACCCAACAGCTTCAGACACACAACAAACACAGAGAAGCGAACACATCCACTTCCACATACTCAGACAAAACAAGAAACATCCCCTTTAAATAAACACGAAAAAAAAAGTTTCCTTGTATGAAGGCATTTTCTCCTCTATTNTACATCCACTTCCACATACTCAGACAAAACAAGAAACATCCCCTTTAAATAAACACTAAAAAAAAAGTTTCCTTGTATGAAGGCATTTTCTCCTCTATTTTGTAATATGTCCCTTTATTTTTTTCGTTTTTTATACCTTCATTTGTACACTATAACCCTCATCTGGTCTGTGTTGTGGACCAGATATCCTACAGATTGAAAGATTAGATGTTACAGACCTCTCTTTTTAAAAAAACTGAAAGACAGTTGACATCTTTAACTGAAGTTTGCATGCATTTGTCTTGACAGCAGACATGTGGATCAGTCTGGAGCCATGTCACAGCTTGTCAACCGAGAAAAAAGGAAAACAATGACTCATGTTTTGTTTCATCTCTCCCCGTGTGCGGTTGCAGAACATTTCCATGTAGCCATTCACTAATCTGCAATCAGTATCCAAGGTGACTTGTAAAACTGGACATGAATCTCCCCTCAGGCCTTTAACTGTAGTCATGATGAAGCTTTTATGGTGCATAGCCAAGTGAAAATCACAATACACACACAGTGACCCTTAGTGTCCTAAAAACATAAGAGATCTGTTTTAATGCTTCAACCATTTCACTTGGACATAATACCTGATCTCTGGCCCCACAATGACATACACTACACTGTGTGATTATCAGGAAGTAAAGGCATGACTCAATCATTACGTAATATCATCAAGCATGACCTTTTTCACTAAATTTAAAAAAAAGTCACATTACTCTTATATTATATTCTAATTATTGNAAATTAAATTAACTAAATTTTAAAAAAAAAGTCACATTACTCTTATATTATATTCTAATTATTGAGCTAAATGGGCCGTGATACAGTAATATACATTCTTGAGATAATCATATGCAACCAAATGTATCAGTTATGTAGGCCTCACATATAAAATTACATTTCATCAGTTAGGTACTCATGCAAATTAATATTGCAGTATTGTAATGCCACATATTTTAAGGATACCAGAGATGTGTGGAATTGAGTTAAAGTGCTGTATAAGACTGTAGTCAAAACCACTGTAGTCAGCTGTGATATAACCTCAATTACTCAGCAATCTTTTGAACTAAGGAAAAAGTATGATGGAAATAAGTGTCATTTAAACT
>JANJYP010054604.1:0-19761 GCA_024605115.1 Rastrelliger brachysoma
GGTGGAGGAGGACAAATACAATTATCTGTCTGCTTGATAGATGACATGCCATCCATCATGCTGCGTTACAGGAATGGGGGGACTGGACCTCACAGTGAGGAGGAATAAAAAGGGGAAAAGAGGCCAGACAGGAGACCCCCGCTGTCTCTCTTTGATGGATATATGATACTTCTAGTTGCGTATTGATTTCCCAGAACTCTGCCTTCAATACAGACGGCACTCAAGCCTGAAAAGCAACTGGAGAGTTAAAAGGCTGTGCCTAAACCCACAAATCCATTCTTGAAGACAATATTTCACCTTGTGATCAATAGTAATTAGGACTTGTGTTGACTTTCATGAATGAATTTGTCTGAGATAAAGATCCTCCTGATAATCTCAACAGTTCTACAAATGCAATCTTGTTTTTCAATTGATGTCAACAAAACGGTCTGACCCGACTGGTCAGATGTTCTGTAGCTTCAATTCAGAAAAAATAATCGATCAGTCATGCATTAATCAACCTGGATTACCCCTCATTTTTGTAGGTGGAAGACATGCCCTCCCCCAAATAATAACCCTAACCCTAATCTAAGATTAGATGACATTAAAAATAGATCACTGCTTTTTCACTGTTTTCTATTTAACATGTTTTAATAAGCTTTAGTAATACAGTACATTAAAAAAAAACCAACCTCTCTTCTGTATATGTTTTTGTTTATATTTTGCTTTGTACACAACACACTGCTAACCTAACGCTCTAGGTGGTTTGTTACACTTACATAACTTTACACTTTCAAAAAATACTCAGCATGTCATAGGAAGAAACCATCTGTTTCACCATCTTACATTACAAGGCAACAGGATTCACAAAACCAAGCAGAAATCCTGATAGAATGCCGAAATCTTGATTCGATATCAGTGATTTTATGAATCTAGCTGCTACCTCTCTCAGTTTAAGGTTACTTGGTCCCTTTCAGCTAGAAAACACCACATAGTAGCAGTGAAGCTGAAGCTAATATGAGGCTCTGACTATTCAAATTAGTCACATCAATTTGATATATTTGTCTTTTTAGAGCCAAACTACCTCTTTTCTTTACGACCCTTGTCATTATAGTTCAAGGTAATGACAGATAGTCTTGTCAGAAACATAAAAGCCAAAGGAGACAAAAGCAGACTATTAACTACCTTGGTGTGAATTTTAAAATAGGCTTTGTGAAATTACCCCTTCCAAAATATTGACTGCATGACCCGCCCTAATTATAATGTCATCGCTATCGCCTTTCTCTTGCCAGGTTGTCATTTGGGTTGAGAGGCAACTTCCTAACAGTAATGATTGTAAAGGGCTTTAAAGCCAAATGTCACCAGACCAGTGATTGACTTTTCTGTGAGTTAACCAGCTCACACAAAAGCTCACAGTGATGGCAGTGCCATTAGCTCCATATATGCTAGTTCCCATTTTAGTCCAGTTGTGTGGGGACACAGGAGAAAGTGACATTGAAAATTGTGCTCAGGGGCCCTCATCTTTGCTGCTGAAAGTCACTAGGGGGTCAATTATGCTGTAATGGTGGAAAAGGGATTGACAGGGAAGAGAAGGACACAGTGATGCTGTGCTGACACATGCAGGGGATCCACCTAAGGAGCTAAAATTATCATCCTTATGTGCAAGGTCTTTTCTGGTCCAAAAAGAAAGGAGGCACCAATGTAGTTGTTCCACTGATCTATTCTTGGTGCAGTGCCATCCACATCGATGTTCCCCTGTCTGGTTCAGCTTGTGACAGGCAGGCTATACCAGTCTTGCATTTTCTATTCAGCCAGAAGGAGAATGCTCAGTGATGCATTTCACATTACCTCGCCCCCCTGCAGAGAGAGGGACACACCAGGCGTTAAGGATTTTTGTATTGATCAAGGTAATTTTCAGAGTCAAACAAGCTTCAGTGAACAATCTGTCATTTTTTGACGAGGTAGCTTAGACACACAGCAATTTGGATGGGTGATGGTGGTATTAATGGTGGCTGCTCTGTGGTTCATGTAGGAATTGCAAAATTTTCTGTTTCATCAGACAGATATAAAAGGCCAGGACTGTAAGAAGGGCGCAGCCCACAAGGACAAAGACACAAAGAGAAACAAGCTGCTTTTCTATTACATTAACAATTTAAGATGTGGCTTGTTTACAGTAGCATAAGCAGGATGAATAATAGACTTACATGATTGATTGTTCTCCTATTTCACAGGCAACTAAGAACTGATTCCTCAGTGTTGTTAGAGAAGCTCCGGTCATCAGTTTAAGACTGCTGCCTCTTCAGAACAAATCTCAGTAAAGCTGATTTCTCCCAACTGGGATTTTGATGATCTTGGTTTGATGCTGACACAGATATCTGCTTTAAATTGCTAATAAAGTGCACATGCAAAAGGAGTAGGCTTTCATGAGGAGCTGAGACTTGTTAAATATGATCCCATATAGGGAACAAAAGGTGCAACATACTGCCAAGCTCAGTGAAAATGAAAAATCAAGGCATAAAATTTTCTTCTTCATCATTCATGAGATAAAAAGAATCAGATAAAATTCAAACTTGTGTCACAGGTATTGTCATTCACTTTAAAAAGGAGAGAACTAAAGACATTTTGGTGAAAAACATGCAGACAAGATGAAGAAATTACAAACATCTCATTCATAAAAACCACACAATAATGCCTTTATCTCTTTTAAGCATCTGTCCTGATATTAAATTTATATGAAAGCTCAAAATTAAAGTCATACTGAAAATATTTGTCCTTTCGGATAACTAGCTCCATAAAATAAATGGAGTGCAATATCACAACTGCTAAAGGGTTGACATGCAGCTGTAAAATAATGACACGAAGAGTCATTATGTCTACCTTCACTGAACTCCCCAGAATATTAGAGCCTAATAGTCATACTGAGTTCAGACTGCTTCACTATTAACAGCAGTGAATGAAAGACTTTTTTCCATATGGAGTGACAGTCCACTGGGAGTAGGAAGCAGCAGGGTTAATGGCTATGTGTTGCATGATGAGAATCTGTTATATGAAATATGTATGTAGGAATCGGCCCAGCAGCCAGATAGCTGCTGCAGTATCACATCTCAAGGGACGAAGCACACTCTCGGAATATTATTCTTCTGCATTTAATGATATCTAAGCAACACTGCACTGCCCTCTGAACCTCACAGGGAATCTTGTTTCTCGTTTCTCATCATTTTATTTTTCTTATTCTAAGAATCTTGGTGGCAGGATTTCCTTTGTTTTTACCAGCGGAAATTGATCTAAATGAAGAAATTCACATGAGTTTCATAATTATAAAATCTAAATTAGATAACAAGGAGAAGAAACAAAGACAGATTGAGTTTGATTATGTAGACAACCTGTCAGTGTCCTCTTAGTGAATGAATATCTCCTAATACACACAGAGACCCAAAAAGTCACACAGTGGGATCAAAGTCATCATAATCTATCACCTAAATCCTAATATGATTGATTATAAGCCTGTCACACCCCACTGCTCATGTTGTGTGTGGTAGACTAGATTATTTTTCATTATACAGAGACTGAATAATTATTGGGTCTGTCATGCACATTTCCATATCTATATTTATATTCTATGGCTTTCCGGAAATATCTTTGCATGATTTGCAGTGCCAAAACTAATTTTTCACTTCAGTCTTTGCCTGACAGAAGTTACTTTGGCTCCTGTCTCTTTAAACTCCAAATAAATTCATGTTTTGCCACCATTAGCCCATTACTAGCCATTCTTTGTTAACTTGTTTAACATGTCTGCTTTACAAAGTGATATTGTCATTGTTGCTTCAAAGTGTCCAAAAATCAATTATAACAGATATTATCTGTTTCAATAAATAATAAATGAATACAGGAAACATTTACATAATTCCATCAATCAAATCTACTATACTTAAAAAAACAGCCAGAAGAAGACATGCTAGACACCCTCTTGTAACAAAGAAAGATGGAGGAGGAATTTAATCTCAGAAAGGTTTTTATGCAGTGTAGTGGGGATTCAGAGGGTATAAGAAGGTAATATTTTCATCTCTAGAGATTTCATATCCATCTTAGTGATAAAGACCTCCAGTCTGCAGAGACCATTAACATTTACGCAGCCATTTTAGAACTGCCAGATTGTCTGTGTTTGATGAATCAGTTCATGAATTTGCTGAGCCCTGCACCCTTACAGGAACCAGAGGAGCTGAGAGTCATTACGACTTTGTAATCAGACATAATGAGAAATAATTCCAACCAAACAGATTAAATTCAAATCTTGTGTCAGTGTGTGGATCTTCATTCATTCATTTTCCAAACCACTTATCCTCTCTGGAGGGTTGAAGGGCGGCTAGATCCGATCCCAGCTGTCATTGTACAAGAGGCAGGGTACACTCTGGACACCCTGGATAGATCATGAGTGCATTGCAGGGTTCACATATAGAGACAGACAACCATTTATGCATACATTTACAGCAACAGGTAATTTAGAGTGACCAGTTAACCTGACTTGCATGTCTGTGGGAGAAAGCCGGAGTACCTTGAGAGAATATACGCAGGTACAAGGAAAACATGCAAACTCCACATAGATAGGCCCCAGCCAGCCAAAAGGTTCAAACCCAGAAACTTCTTGCTGTGAGTTGACCACTGCTTTACTATGCCGCCCAGCTATACTGACTAAATTTGAATGTACTTTTTTGACAGAGACAGCATACAAAGAACATGAATCTTATATAAAACAAGAAGAGATGTAACAGGTTTTAGAAAACTGCTTTTTTCCACTCTAGTTGTACTTACTTATAGTAAGTAAAATAATTAAATAATAAGGAAAATTACATAATAAAAGAGTACAAAATACGATGGTAGTCAATATGAGTACACAAGCACAAATGAGAATGTTTCAAAAGAAAGTGAATATTGTTCTGTTTTTGTGTTTTATGTGTGTGGCTTCATGTTCCCATATTAGCATATTGCGAGGTTTACTTTGGTCAAAGTCATATGAGAAAAACAGAGGGGTTAGAAAAGGAAAGAATGACAGGTCCAAACTGACCAGACACTACTCAATTTCAAAGTACTTCTATTTGAATGTGCAATGCATCATGTCTCCAGAGTTGGGATTTCACATGTTCATATTATGACTAACGTTATGTATGTAATAGTGTACATAATAGTAATTTAATCAATTTATTGTGTTTATTGTCTGTAATATATGATAATGATAAAATTATATGTTCTTTCAGTTTTTTTGAGATTTTTTTCCTTTTACAGGTCAGAGAATTCTTCACCACAAAAGTAATGTCCTGGAGACGGTGGTACTTATCAACCCTTCAGATGAAGCAGTCAGTATTGAGGTAACATTATCAGTTGTTCTATTATAACCTCTGTTTTACCCATAAACATTTATCCATTCTAATATTTTTCTATTAAATTGGAATGATTCATGAAGATATTTGTCAACTTGAAAAGGATTATTATTCAGCCTTGATAGTTTACCATGTTTAGCCAGTTATCCATCCTTGTAAATATGAACTGCTGTTAGTTTCTGATGGTTGGAATAATTAGAAACCCAGGAGACCAGACTAATGTTTCATTTTCTCTTAGAATAACAAGTGCAGCCTTTTATCTTTTTATTACTGCGGTAAACCTTTGGCTGCATATTGATATTAGATACAAGCAAAGATGACACAAAATTTTCTCTTGTGTAAATGCTTCTTTTCAGCGTTGCATCCAAACGCCAACTATGGCTGCCATCAATCTGTGCATTAATATCTCATAGCGCAGCAGGATTGACCTGGCTGACCGCCCAGAACAGCTGATGTTGCTAAAGCTGAAAAAAAGACCAACACAAAGGGTTGGGAAGGCTGAGTGATAGAGGGATAAAAGGAAACTTAGCAGAGTGAATGGCTGAAAAACAACTCAGCTAATTAGCTAATTGGTTAGGATGAAGTGAAACTGGTGATATTTCAAAAGCACTAAATCATTTAGCTGATTGCTGCAGCAGCAAGGCATTGTATTCCCCATATCCATAGCCAGTGATATTATTTAAGTATCATTTCCCTTTTTTAAGCAGCTGCAATAAATATGTTGTTACTTTTCCCCCAAGTTTCTTTCAGATGTTTTTGTTGAACCTTAGTTGCCACTGCTCTGCTGTACAAAATGCCATTATTTCAATCCTTTTTTCAATTTCAGGCTCGTTTGATGATCTCAGACTCTGCCAGACACAAACTTCTGGTCCTCTCTGGGCAATGCTCTGAAAACACTGGCGAGCTGATTCTTCAGTCTGGAGCTTTCTCTTTCTCCAACTTTATAGACATATTTGCTGACCAAGAGGTGAGTCAACATAAGGGTTATATTTGCAAGCACACTAAGTTTTCCACATGACCTATGATGTACCTATGATTATAGTTTCCACATGTTGTTGCCATGAAAAAACCAAAACAATTTTTGTGGTTTACTTTAATGGAAGGCTTCCATTATCTTCTAATTAGAAGAGGATATTTTACAACCCTGTCATGACATGTTGAATAAATTAAACAGGCATAGTGGTTGCACTACTGAAAAGAATTAAGAATTACTGACAGACATACAACAGACAGCACATACCATATGTATGTATTGAATAATTGCACTGGATAATTAATTTCATGACTGATTCCAGTAAGTTAAAAGTAATTCAATTTTTCTCGTGCTCAGATTGGTGAATTGCTCAGCACTATTCACCCAGCAAACAAAGCCAACCTTACACTCTCCTGCCCTGATCAAGGTGACTGGAAAAATTCTAACTTGGACAAACACAACTTACAGGACTTCATTAACATGAAACTCAACTCTTCCCTCATACTCCCAGAAATGGAGGGCCTCTCAGAGTTCACAGAGTATTTATCTGAATCAGTAGAGATCCCGTCTCCTTTTGATATGTTGGAACCACCAACCTCAGGAGGATTCCTCAAACTCTCCAAACCCTGCTGTTACATTTTCCCCGGTGGTCGCGGTGACTCTGCTCTCTTTGCTGTCAATGGCTTCAACATGCTGATTAATGGTGGCTCGGACAGGAAGTCATGCTTCTGGAAGCTGGTGAGACATCTGGACCGGGTAGACTCCATCCTCCTGACCCACATCGGGGACGACAACCTGCCAGGCATCAATAGCATGCTGCAAAGGAAGATTGCAGAACTTGAGGAGGAACAATCGCAGGGTTCAACAGCCAACAGTGACTGGGTGAAGAACATGATTTCACCGGATATTGGTGTTGTATTTGTGAATCTTCCCGAAAACCTGGATAACCCTGAACCTAATTATAGAGTGCGGAAGAATGTTGAGGAGGCAGCGTTCACTCAACAGTTCCTCACTAAGCTGAATTTGAGGATAGAACCTTTGCAAAGGCCTGTTGGAAACGCTATTGAACCTATAATACTTTTTCAGAAAATGGGTGTGGGAAAGCTTGAGATGTATGTTCTTAATCCATCAAAGAACAGCAAGGAGGTGCAACACTTTATGAAGCAGTGGACAGGTAGTGAAAAAGACACTGCTTCTATTCTGCTACCAAATGGAAAAGAGTCCGAATTCCCTGTCTCTTACTTGACGTCTATCTCTTCACTCATTGTGTGGCACCCTGCAAATCCCTTAGATAAGGTTGTTCGTGTACTCTTTCCTGGAAATGCCACCCAGAATCACATCTTTGAAGGTTTAGAAAAGCTAAAGCATTTGGACTTCTTGAAGCAGCCAGTTGTCACTCAAAAAGCAATGTCCTCTAATATGCCATCAACACCAACTCTAAAGCAGGCTAAGATGAAACACAGAACAGACAGCAAAGAGAGTCTGAGGTCCACCCCGAAGCCATCACCAAGCAAAAGCATCAGGAAGGATTCAAAGGAGGAAACACCAGAAAAGGCAAAAGCAGACGCAGAATCATCCCATGAAAAGACACAAAAAACAGAAAAAAAAGAAAGGGCCCCACTGAAAAAGGCAAAGGCACCAGAGAAAGAATCAAAAGCAAAGGCGGAGCAAACAGCTCAAAATGAAACACCAGAAAAAAAGAAGATTATAAAGAAGGACTCCAAAGTATCTGTGGAAAAGAAAAAGGAGGTTAAAAAAGAAGTAGCAAAGAAAGATGATACACCCAAACACGAAAGTAAAAAAGAAGAAAAAGTGAAGAAAGATGAGGCAAAGAAAGTTATGAAAAAGGATATCAAAAGAGATTCCCCTCTGAAGGAAAAGAAGGAAGAAAAGAAAGAGCAAAAGAAAGATGTGAAAAGGCCTGCTAGAGACATAAAAAAGACCACAGCAGTTGAGGAAAAAAGCCCAAAACCAAAGCCCCTGAAAAAAGATGATGTCTCAAAGAAGGAAGCAGCAACCCCATCAAAGTTAAAAGAGAAAGGAAAGGTGACAAAGAAAGAGACAAAGAAGGAAACAAAGGTAAATAGTGGTAAACTTGCAGCTCTTGCAGCTGTTGCTGTAGAGGATCCAGAAGTGGAGAGATCTATGATGTCCTCACCAGAGGATCTCACTAAGGACTTTGAGGAGCTCAAAGCAGAAGAGCTGGTGGAGGATGATGCGACTGTACAACAAACTAAGGAGGAAGAGACTGTGCTGATCCATCGTGAAGAAGTGATACAGACTAAAGAGTCACCTGAGGCATTAGAGTCTGTGGATGAAGGTATAACCACAACAGAGGCTGAAGGAGACACAGGAGAGACTCCAGATGAACAAATTCCTAAGGGAAAACTCAATAGCAGTGTAAGTGAGAAGTTTGAAGATGAGGGTACTGTAATGGAAGAGACATCTGAAGGAGGTGATTATGAAGAGAAGGGAGAAATAGAAGAAGTTTATGAACCACAGAGAGTGGAATTAGATAACAATAAGCGTACACCCACTGAAGATGAACACATTGATGAAGTCAAGCCAGCAGATAGTCCCAAGGAGAAAGAAGATGTGACTAATAAAATTGAACATCTGCATATACATGAAAGAGAAACTGAGAAACAGAGAATGTTTGTATCAGCCTCACCCAAAGTGTCCTCACCAGTTTCCCCAGCTGCATCTATCCATGATGAAATGATTCCAGTTGGCTTTGAAAGCTCAACAGCATCAGATGACGAGAACAGAGATGAACCCCATGAGGATTACACCATCACCTCTGCCCACACTCAGTCCACCATCGAGATCTCAAGTGTGCCCACTCCTATGGATGAGATGCTAACTCCAAGGGACATTATGAGTGATGAAATGAATATGAATGATGAGACCGAATCTCCTTCACCAGATGTTGGCAGGTTTGGTACCTCTCTATCTGGAGAGTTTGATAAGAAGAGGATTTCTCCACTTCAGGATTTGGTGGGATCAGATCACTCTCAAAGTGATGCAACAGAAGGCCATGACTACAACCACTCTGCTTCCACAATATCTCCCCCATCATCACTAGAAGAGGATAAATTCTGCAAGGAGTTTCCCTCTGAACCAAAATCTGAACTGTTTGCTGCAGCTCAAGATACAACTGAGAAGTTTGACGCAGACTCATCTAGACTCACTTCAACTTCCACAACATCACCTCTTGTGCGTTCACCCTCTGTAGATCGCAAGGACAAGTTTGATTCTCCGTCACTGTTTGCTCCTCCAATAGAACTGTCCACCACTCTGGCAGGGAGCACCAAAGCAACAGTTGAGTCCACCATCAGCCCAGATGAGAAGACATGGGAAGGGGCAAATTCTCCTCAGTCATCTGGTCACACACCTTACTATCAGTCTCCAGTAGATGAAAAAGCAGGAGCTTTACCTGTGTCAGAAGACAAAGCACGGGGTCCAGTAATTGTGGAAGTCACAAGTGATAAAGAGGACTCCTCCAACAGGGTTACCCCAGAACCTAATGAGCCAGAACCAGAGAGTTCCTCCCCTGTAGAGAGAGTAATATCACCTCTCTCAAAAAGTCCCCCTCCAGCTGAGCCTGAAATCACAATGAAGGGCGAAAAGTTATCCTTTGATATAGATCACAAGAAACCCGAAGACAATAGCCATCCAATGTTATCCTCAACACTGATGACCAAACAGGAATCAGACACCAATCCATTCACAGCATTCAAAGAAGAGAGTAAAATGTCCATTTCAGAGGGCACCACATCAGACAAATCAGGCACACCTCTGGAGGAAGTGGTAGCAGAAGACACATTTTCACATTTAGCTTCAGCATCCACTGCCTCACTCGCCACCAGCTCCTTGCCAGAGCCCACCACTGATTCTCCTTCTCTTCATGCTGAGGTAGGCTCTCCTCACTCAACAGAGGTAGATGACTCTCTGTCTGTCTCTGTTGTTCAGACCCCAACCACCTTCCACGAAGCTGAGGGATCTCCTTCCAAGGAAGATAGTCCCAGGCCCATGTCCATCTCCCCAGACATCTCACCAAAGGCAAAAAGTAGAGCACAGATGCAAGACTCAAAATCCCCAGAGCACTCTACCATGTCAATAGAGTTTGGCCAAGAGTCCCCTGATCACTCCTTAGCCCTCGACTTTAGTAGACAATCTCCAGAGCACCCATCTTTGGGAGGCACCTCACGTGCTACGGAGAATGGTCCAACTGAGGTTGACTACAGTCCTTCAGATGTAACTGATGAAAAACCATGTAGAGAGAAAAGTGCTGCAATGGAGAAGGCATTGCTTTTTGATGATAGTGATTCAGCCCGTGCCACTTCTGCAACGCCATCAGATGCATCTCAGTCCACTCCCTCTGTTACAACCCCATGCCAAATGGCAGAAATGCCACCTGGTGTGGTTGAGCAAACAGAAAAGTCTCCAGTTACCCCAAAGGCAGCCTCTCTTACCCACTCTCCCCATTCCAGTGAGCCATCCCCAGTGCTAGGAGCCCCCCCGGCTAAAGATAGCAACAGCCCAATTTCACCATCCATGGAGAGCATTGCTAATAAATTTGACACACAGCAAAAATATGACAAGTCACCCTCACCTCCTCAAGCTATTTCCCCATCATTATCTTCTCCATTTTCAAAAGAAGAGATACTTGCCCCAGCAAAGGAGACTAATCCCTTTAAATGTGAGGATTTTACACTTGAAACAAAATCCCCTGTGAGCCCCAAAGTTCCTTCCCCATCATCCTTACCTCTCTTCTCTGATCTGTCTAAGTACAATTTTGCGTGTGGCTCTAGGGACCCAGATTCAACAAAGAAGAGTCCCTCAGCTCCATCTAAGACAGATGTCGACCTCTGCCTAGTCACTTCATGTGAGTATCGTCACCCCAAGACAGAACTCTCCCCATCTTTCATCAACCCCAACCCTCTTGAATATTTCATCAATGAAGAGAACAACATGCAGGAGGGGAAGCCTCTGGCCAAGTTAGGTGGAGCGCCCCCACCCCCAGGGGGCAAGCTTTCTGCCAAGCAATGTGAGGAGACCCCACCCACCTCCATCAGTGAATCTGCCCCCTCTCAAACTGATTCAGATGTTCCACCAGGGACAGAGGAGTGCCCTTCCATTACAGCAGATGCTAACATTGATTCTGAGGATGACTCTGAGACTCTGCCTACTGACAGAACCCTTACCTACAGGCATGCTGATCCTCCTCCGGTGGCACTCAGGGATTCTGCTCCATCTTCAGGCCACCACGATGTCTGCATGGTAGACCCAGAGGCCCTCAAGGCTGAAGAAAACCTCCACAATGCTAATACAGATGGGGGAGAAAAGGCCAAGAAGAAAAAGCTCTTGAAAAAGTCTTCCTCACCAGCCAGGAAGACTGCTCTCTCAAAACTGAAGGATTCAAAGACAGCCTCTCCTAAGAAGAGCATTGGAGAAGGGAAAGATGCCAAAAATGCAACCAATACCTCTGCATCCAGAGGTGTAAAAAGTGCCACATCAGGTGAGTAGTGTTTACTTATTGTTTCATTTATATTGTCTCTTTCCTGCATATTATTTGCTTACATTTTTGCCTTTTTCAGGTACTGGCAGTGGAAAAACATCAGGTGGGTCAGCTCTGCCCAACTGTCCTCCCATGTACATGGATTTGGTTTACATCCCCAATCACTGCAGTGCCAAGAATGTGGATGCTGAGTTCTTTAAGCGTGTGCGGTCCTCTTATTATGTGGTCAGTGGCAATGACCAGACAGCTCAGGAGCCCAGTAGAGCTGTCCTTGATGCTCTGCTGGAAGGAAAGGCCCAATGGGGAAACAATATGCAGGTAAATTTCAAGTTTTGATATGATAATTATGTGCAATAATATGATACTGTTTAAGTATGCAGACTTCCATATAGACTACATTCTATATAAATTACACTTTGTCCAAAAATATTATTTGTTTTATTTTAATTGACATGACTGAGGTTACACCTTTGATCTTCAGTTTAAGGATTTTTTTCTTCTTTTTCATCTGTAATCAATAGATTAAGTTATGAACTGATAAACTATAATTGAGCATTAGTTGTCTCTATGGTTCTATTATCAAAATTTTGGTCACTATACATTAATCTGAGGTAGATTTGAGTATACAGCAGAGTTAAATTAAAACATATAAGCCCCAGCAAACCAGCCTAATAGACTGATATGAATAACTTTTGTTTCCATTTCTCCATGGATCCATGGAAGTCATACTGAATTATTGCTGGAATATGTGCATATACACATTATAGTGTCATTTCAAATTCATATCTTCACCGCTATAAAATGTATTTGTCTTTTTATATTCAAGAGGCCAAGAAGTTATGAGATGTTATATTATGTGATGTAATGTGACTATGATGCATGGTCTAGAAAGTGCATGATCAGCAAGTAAGACATCTGAAGGGAGGGTTGTGGGAAAACACAAGGATAACTTTACTTGAAAATGATTTGCTAGAGCTAAGGAACCTCTTTCTCTCTGATGTCAGGTTACCCTTATTCCAACCCATGATACTGATGTGATGAGAGAGTGGTACCAGCAGACTCACGACAAGCAGCAGGAGCTGAACATCATGGTCCTGGCCAGCAGCAGCACTGTTGTAATGCAGGATGAATCATTCCCAGCTTGCAAGATAGAGATGTAGGCCTATTCAGCAAGACGTTGTGAATCAGGAGTCCTAGTGACTAATAATAAGAGGGATCACGATTTGAGGAATTAAATAAATCTATGTAGCATAAAATCTAAGCAAACACCTAAAACACATATAATGCTAAAATGATACTTCTTGTGTACTAAAGCCCAAAAGATAAATATCTTCAATGAGGACTAACACTATTACAAATTAGCTTTGAGGGGCTCAATGCACGGGACAATGTTTTTTAGAGTAGCCATTGAATGAACTATATAAAGTAACACATCCTCAACATCCTCAAAGTGTTTGTAGGTATAAACGGATTGTACTGGAAGGAAATTAGAAACCAAAAAACCAGCCAAGTCATGATTGTTCAATTCTGCCAACTCTAGAACAGCTCAAGTAATGGTGTTGATGTATTAGTGTCTTTTGCATCACCACATCAAACAATATGAGACCTTTTAATCAATTTAAGTACTTTAAAGAAACAAAATGTCCCCTCTTGCGGTATATTCTTACATAATGGCTGTTACAGTACCACACCAAAGGATAAAACAACATGATTTCTGTTCTTGCCTTATAAGGATGTCAAAATGAATGTAAAAAGAACTGATGCAACTAGCAGGCAGGTAACTCAACCCCAAAATGGACTGTTAAATGGGTACATAGTTGAATGATGGTAAATTTAAATTAATTTGAACTGATAGTCATCATTGATTAGTATTGATATGATGTCCATATTCATCCTGGGCAAAATAGAGTGCCCCAACCATTGTAAAACTGTTCCTTATGGCTGGGTTTGATTTAAAAAGGTTTTTTTTCCCATTTGGCCTGGTTTACGTTATTGCTGATGTATGAATATTTATTTACTATGTTAACTTATTGTGCTTTTTGTGTCCAGATAGCCTTTTACACTGTGCAAAAGTATGTTTTTTGTTTTTTTGAAATGCTCTCCTTTGCCTATGTCTCATCTGTAAAATCGTATCATTTCCCACAATGTATGCATTTTTTTTTCTTTTTTGGTTGTTTGTTGATTGAGTATAATTTCAAATTGCTTATTTTATTTAAGTTATTTTAGAAAGAGCTAATGAAGTCTTATTTCTTATACCTCTTTTTATGTAATCATTGAGCTATGGGGGAGTTAGCCTTTTCCCATTGTAAAGCTGGTGAAGCAGGATATTTTCATAAAACTTAAAATGTCTTGTTTTTCTAAAGCATTGTACTATAATTATAAATAGCTTTGTGGCCAATGGAGTGGTTGGAAGACATGCGCATGAGTTATGACATAGTAGGATTTTCTTTTTTTAAGGGGAATTTTGCTCAGACTTGCATTATGAACAACAGGGCTATATAAGCTACATAAATAAATGTAAGGAGCATTTTTTTTTTTTTTTTTTTTTTGCAAGTTGTGCCATGACATTGTATACAACACTAACTCCAGCGGTGCCGATGCACTGTATACGAAACTTGATTTTGAGTGCAGTGCAGTGCAGTTTTTCAGGTTGATGTGAGCATTTAAGGGAGGCTGTAAGTTTCTTGTGACATGAGAGTTTCTGCTCTTCAGGTAGGATGATGTATGAGGAAACAGCTTCCAGTATTAAGAGGGGCAGCACACAGAGGCGAGAGTGAGTGACTCGTGTGTTTTAGATGAAAGTATGTAAAACAATTACTAGACACTTTAAACAAACATGACACATACCAAACAGTACAGAGGCCACACACCAACTCTGACAGACCGGCTTCTGGGGAAACATTTAACAAATCACCACTTGATGATTACAGACTTTGGTAATTTGGGTTATTCAATCAACTCACCAGACATGTCTTAAATGACGTAAAGTTTTCATGACACCACTATAGACCAGTTTTCCAGCAGGGGAACTTCAAAATAACACCACGACCATATTATCAATCAACAACAAACCTACGAACTTTGAACCGACATCTCTCTTGAATTGACATCTCTTCTTTTTCCTTCTTCTATCTTCTCTTTCTCTCTCTCTTGTCTACTTATCTCTGCCTTTTTCTCCTCATCTTTCTCTCGGGAGATCTTTAATAACGTTTGTCTGCAGCTGTATGGTATATTTGTCTTGTGATCTTGCATCCTTTCTGACCTTTTCCCAAACTCATATGTAACCTATAGCAATTAGTTTCAAGTGAAAGTATTCCTTAGTGCTTTCTGATGTTTGTGTGCAATATTTCCTCTACCCATATGGAGAATCTGATGTAAGAGGAACCACTACTAAAGAACAAACATTCAAAAAAACAACCACAATAAACTCTGTTGTGAGAAATAAGAATTTGTGTCTTGTGTCCTTTGTCTTCTAATCTACCTACATAGCTCTGTTATTATTTCATGAGTAATAAAGCTTGTGTGATATTTCTCATAACATCATAATGATACTGAAAAATTGCAGCCTTGCTTTAGGTTGTTTTGTTGAGTCTGGCTTGTTACACTGGTTTGTTTAATAAACTGTAAAAGTCCATAAATCTCCCTTAGAAGTGAATAGTGAACTTATAAAACCAACTTTACTGGTTTCTACTCAAAGTCTACAGCCACAATACAGCAGCTGTCTAATTTACAACTTCCAACATGAGATAATTTCCTCTCAAATAAATTCAGGTTTAAGACGTATGCATGAGAAGGCAGGACACAAATTCATCATCAGTTTGTGAGAAAATTTATGAAACGGGGCACTGGCATTATTTGCAATATGTGTGTAGGCAGAGCTTGCAAATCATTTCTGTGCAATGGGTTCCATTGCTTTTAGCTAAATGAACATTCTAACATGCTCATATTGACAATGCTAACATGCTGATGTTTAACAGATGATTTAACCAACGTCACCATCCTAGTTTAGCCAGTTAGCATGCTAATATTTGCTAGTAGTTATCACTAAACACAAAGTACAGCTGAGACTGATGGTAATGTCATTCATTTGGCAGGTATTTGGTCATAAACCAAATTAGTGGATAAATGTTTTATGATGGCGCCAGATGGAAAGTCAGGAGATAAAGTCGTTATAATTCATCCTGAGGGTGACATGTACTACATTTTATAATGTTATGAAATTTCATCCAGTAGCTGTTGAGGCATTTAACTCAAACACAACCGTATGGTGGTCCAAGAATCAAGGTCACAGGACCACCAATATTATGAGGCTCCATCCTTTGGGAATCAGGAATGTCTGCATAAAATTTCATGACTGTCTGTTGTTTTTATATTTCAGTCTAAACCAAAACAGTCAACCAAATGTCATTACCAAACCTACAGCCACAAAACTAAAATGTTTTAACAGATTCAATGTACGGTAAACGATGGTGATTATGGCGTCTTTTAGCTGAAATTCAACAGTTAGAATCGATGTTGTTTGTGGGTGAACAGCATTATTAGTCCTTATGTGCTATTTCAGGTTGTTGAGTACATGATTAAAATGTATGTGTCTAGTCATCACATAATTAACTTTAGTACTTGCCTTGTATTCTCAGTTAAACCTTGCCCCATATATTAATGTGAACTAGGATACAGTGGCACACAGTATTTGGCCTATATCCGGCATCCTTAGCTGACTAAATACAAACTCAGTGGTTATAATGATAGAGAACAGAATAGTGACTGCCAAGTTAATGTCATGTGCACACGGATGATTGGCTATAAGCGATAACGTTGCCCAGGAGGGAAGTCTTTTCTTTTGGCCTCCTTGGTGACAAGTGTCCCTGAGAGCCAGACAGGACAGACGGGGGGATTTATGTTCCTGCAGAGAGATATGGTAAGGACAATGACTGGAGGCTTTGTTTTTCCTGGTTTAGTTCAAGTGATGTGAGTATGTGTAAAACAAAGATGTGGCCTGTTTTCAAATATAATTTCTAAGTGAAGAAGCAGAAAGACGAAATGAGGAAGGGATATTACTTTGTGCTTTGTACAAACACACTGAATAATTTATAAGAATCCCTCTTAAACTTTAAAACATCACAAAATTGTACTAAAGAAAAGTGGAGGAAAATATTATCTTGTTTGCATAATGAGAACAGCTGAACTAAGTGTCTTTATTTATCTCTGGGTTTCAGTATCTTTTCTCCATTTCATCTTAGCTACTGAGAAGCCGCATGCAGCCACGACACAGCACATTTGAGGCACCTCGATAGTACTATTATTAGCATAATTTAAACTAAGATGTGGGCAGCAGAAAGAAACACCTGCAAGGGCAGAAAACAAATTTCACTCAGAGAGGCTGCACCCAAGATCATGCAGTGAAGCAACAGTGCTGAGTCACCAGCTGTGGCCAAATTACTGATACTAATGGAAAGGAAAAGTAAAGCAAAAAAAAACTGTACCAAATAAATAAAATATATGCATCTCATAACAAATTAACTCAACTAAAATATATATAAGGATATCTAGAAAATGGAATATGAGGGAAATGAGAAAATTTGACATGCATATGAACTGCAAAAATACCCTGTCCAATTTAAGGCTGAACTTTCTAGAAATATTCATGCTTGCGTTTAAAATGAATAAATTTGCCTCCCAGCACAGTGAATTTTACTTGCTGTCTTAAAATAAGTCAGGCTGTCCGACAGTCATTATAGCACATAAAATCTTGAATTTAGATCAAAAAGACTAATTTCAAGCAGTCTATTAAAGGCTAATTGATGCAAAATAAGCCTTTTGTCACTCACAACAAGGGTCTTTTTGTTTCTGTAGAACCAAATTACTTATGATGAGATTCCTGAAATTCTTGTTCTTTGGAAGCTAAATTAGACTGCATGTTCTTAAATTAAGGAAATATGTTTTCATTAATAAGGACCCAGGGAAAGATAGAGCATTTCAAATAGTCTTATCTCAATAACTGGCTTTTAACAACTGCCTTATAATGTTTTGCTTCTGTGAGTAACAAAGTCATCAACATTCATAAACCAAAGAACTGATGCTAATGTTTCCCCAGGGACTAATTTCCAGCAAAGAGACCATTTCTTCGAACAGTCCTGAACAAACAGCATCAATTTAGAAAATAAATTAATAAATAGATGTAATACAACCCAAAGGAATTCAAAATGTAATCATCCTTGCAGAACTACCCACTATTGGATACACAATTCAAAGTCACACATGTATCATTGTTGTCAACAAACCAGAAAGATGAATAAAAATTAAACTTAAATGATCATTCAGCAACCTTGTGCATTTCTGACTCTTCTCTGCTTTTTAGTGAATTCTCTCCACTCAGTTATTGCTTTCTTTTGGAAATGAGTAATGTCACACTGTCCTTCACTACCCTAGTCTGGATGACTGATATGAAGCAACACAGTTGATGATAGGTTGAAGGTGTAATAACATCCTATAAGGATGAGAGGAACCTTGTTGATCATTTTCTTGTGCAAGGTCATCAGTTGCATTGCACCAGAAGCCAGGAGGACGTTAGTAGGTTCTGCTAGGAGGACCGAACTCATGATTGGCCCCATCTGGAGAAACATAACAAAAAATGAACTCCAGCTATGGCTCAACATGTGATGAAGTAAGAAGTTGACCAAAAAATGAACATTTGAAAAAGTTTGATAATTTTTCACATAGGAATCTGTTCCAAAAAAAGGAGGGTTCTGCAGGATGGGAGTGATCCCAGCAACAATAAGAGAGAAGTGGGAAAAAATATGCTTCCAAACCAACATAAATTTCTCTTCTTTGCCATCCCTCAAATATCTTTACAAGATGAGTGTAGTTAATTAAATCATGCACCCAGTTAATATGAGAGTACAATTTAAGAGAACCAACTGTCAGGCTATTAGAATAGAAAAGGCAAGAATATTTTTAAGAAGACTGGAGAAGGAGAGTTTTGTGTTTTTTGAAAAAGGCCAAAAAGTGAAACCAGTGGAGACATGCTGATTGACAGCGACTCAAAGATATGATAAAAATAACAGGAATTCAAATCATATATTTAGCTCCTCCTCAGTGTGTAGCAAACTGAGGAGCAGATGCCGCAGGGACCCTGACTGAGGAGGCAGAGAACACTGAGAAGAGGTAACAGAGAAGAGGATGAGAAGATGTCTCCAAAATTCAGCAACCTTTTGTTACATGGTGGGAGACAGCTAGCTTACACGTTTGATGTCTATCAACAAGGGAACAGTGGGTTTGTGAGCCAGTCTCTTAGGACTGTTTTTGCGCATACGATATAAAGCATGGCAGTGAGTAGGAAGATGTATCTTTCCTTGTAGCCTTCCATTAGTATACAAAGGTAATGCAAATGAGAGAGCACCCGTATTTATCTAAATCCAACACAGACACATTCGGCAGAACATCAGTCACTGAGTGAATAGACGTGCATACAAATGTACATCTCAGTCTCTGATAGAGGCTTATTAATTTAATTGTCTTTCAAGGGCAGAGACTTTATACTCTAGCACACAGTCTGACAATGTAGCCAGTACAAGCATTTTATTTTTGTTCTGGAAGGTTTTTTTGGTATTGTATGTATTGTTTGCATATGTATAACAAGGGTCTGAACACTAACATAGCCTATTACACACACACACACATGCACGCACACACACACAAGGTATGGATTTTTAAGTTGTTTTAGTTGTTTAGTTTTTTTTTTTTTTTTACCTGCCTTATCACCAGATTCAAAACACTTCATGTAGTATCTGAACAGTGCAAATGCTCTCTCCTAATGAATAAATTTGACTTTAACATTGCATTTTTAAGTCTAAATTACTGGGGTCCAGTATGTGCGATTTTTATGTCTTATCTTATAAAATCAGATGTTAAAA
>JANJYP010054679.1:0-15754 GCA_024605115.1 Rastrelliger brachysoma
TTTAAGTTGTCTTATTTTACACCTGTTTATATGTGCAACAGATATATTGTCTTAACTCTCAGCATGAGGAACAAACCCTGAGTACTGAGCAGAGACTTTACCTGTAGAGTTATAAAAGTAAAATTTGTATTCATTTTCTTATTTGACATTCTAACTCTGAGCAGTTACTCCACTAATGAGTAACTGCTCTGGCAGACAAAAGTCAATGATTATAAACACTATGTTAAAGATCTACAAGTCCCAAAGTGCATTGCCACGAAAAACCAACAACAAATTGTTAAAAATGTTGCTGCTGCTTTTGTAATCGCGAAAGAATGCAGATCTTTTAAGCTTTAGAGAAATTATTGTTTAATGAATTCAGTGTAGAATTACTAAAGTGATAGCTCTTATTCCTTTTAGCACACCAAACCTTGGCCAAGGCTAATGATCACCTTTATTAATAAATGTTTTATTATAATTGGTATTTACAATTAAAGACTTCACTAAGTTTAGCAATATATTTAGAAAAGTGTCATGTTTTCATAAATGAGGAGCTGAAAGTTTTGACATTTTTGTTTGAAAATTACTTAAATGATTAACAAATTATTGATAGTAATTTTCAGTCCATCAACTAATCAGTTGATCAACTAAATAACTAAACTGAAGGTAGTACATGGTTAGTCAGGCACAAAGATGAAATTATAATTTAAAGCTGTGATAGAAAACTTAGCACTTCTCTTTTCATCTTTTACACTTCAGTTATTGTGAAGATCAGATGTGATAAAAATGTGTCTCTGCAGTGATTTTAAGTATAGAATGCCACGTGAATGTTTTATCCCCTTTACACTTGTCCCTTTTCCCTTTCCAGGGTTACCACCAACTGGGAGCTGGCAGGATCTGAAGGATCATATGCGCGAGGCAGGAGATGTTTGCTTTGCAGACGTGCAGCGAGATGGAGAAGGTGTGGTGGAATTTCTCCGTAGAGAGGACATGGAGTATGCACTCCGCAGACTGGATCGTACAGAGTTCCGTTCACATCAAGTGAGTGTTAGTGATGATGATTTAATTTTCCTTTATCCTTTTAGATTGTCAGTGTAAGAAATGTTATTCTTCTTCGTTTCGCAGGGTGAGACTGCATACATCCGTGTCTATGAGGAAAGAGGCACTCCTAGCTGGGGCCGGTCACGTTCTCGCTCCAGATCCCGAGGTCGCTATTCACCTCCCTACCATAATAGAGGATCTCCTCCTCCACGCTACCAGTCGCCTCCACGCCATGCTATGTCACGCCATAGTCCACCCTCCAGGAGGCATCCTCCACAGCACCATAGCCCACCTCCACGTCATTATCGATAGATAGATTTTTTTTTTGTTGTTTTTTTTTTTACCCCAAGCCTCAGTGTAGGATACACTATTATTTCTTGCTACATACATTCCATGGTCAGGATCCCATGCTCCTCCCCTCAGCCTTAACATTGTTTTTCAAACACCTATATGTGTTATGTGAAAGCAGGATTATGGATTTTTTTTCTTCTAAATTAAATAATGGTATTGGATTATTTTCTAACACATTAGAGGTGTCTTTTATAAAGAAATCTGATGTCAGACATTGACAAACCATTACAATCAAGTAATGTTATATTGTCCAAAACAACACCGTTCTGTAGCTATCAGGCAAAAATTACAAAATTTCCCTTTTTGTGTCATATCTGTAGCCTTGTATGGAAGTTCTATGAAGATGAAGTTTTTTGAATCGCCAATTTAAGAACCTGTGAAGCTATCAATATCCTCTGACTCAAAACATTGTAAAATTAGTGAGCTTTTTAGAGTAATAACACATGTTGACTGTGAGCCTCACCTGTCAGATTATTTTTTTAATGTGTGAGCCTCTGACTGAGGTGGCCTGCAAGTGGACTTTGATTTGTATGCATTTTTTTTTTCTTTACCAATAAAATGCAAACTTTTACTGTGACTGTTTTCTTTCATTGACCTAAAACGTAATTTTAATAAATAACAATGCTTATATGATTTGATGTAATTCTTCCAGAAAGTTAAGTTGGTATTTAAATTAATTAATTGAACATTAAACCAATACTACATTATACTATAGCTATATTCTTTGGAATGACTCAGTCTGTTATATAACCATTCTAAATAACACTAAAGTTAGAATAAGGTAACGCTGCAGCTTCTTTTAGTTTTTAAATTTGACTTGCATGAGATAGTTTAAGACTGGTGTGTTTTTAATAAGTTGTGTGGAAACATACACAAGGCACATGGAATGCAAAATATAATATTTTAATACACAATAAATTAATTATACCAGGTGACAATTTGAGAAGACAGAAAAAAATAAAAAATATATTAATTTCCAATGACATTTTTTTTTAATCTTTCAATAATCTGATAAAGCCCATATACATACATTGTATTGCATTTAATAAATATGTACTAGCTTTGTTTTTGTTTTTTTGTACAATGGGTCTTGAACACACTGTATACAGTAAATCTTCTGACAACAAACACAGCAATACACACACAGCAATACTCGGGCATGTCACACTAGCAGTGATGTCAAAAACTGGAATCTTAGCCACAGTGAACCAAACGTGCGTGTTTAGGTTGTTTTGTATCAATCGTGATATTGATCCATGTAGATAGATCTGTTTTTATCTGCTGAGATTTTGAGATAGCAGTGATTTTATAAGGATCAATCTACAACTCCTCATAACTCTTATTTTAAACAATATTTCCAGGGTGGTTTCTGTTTTAAGGAGTATTTTCAGCACTTGAAGGGTAAATGAAATATCATCTTCTGCTGTATTTGGTTAGATTCACTAGTGTTTATCTCAAAATTTAAGCACATAAAAAAACATGTAACTGGGAAGATGTATAATAAGAAATCAGACAAGCAGTAAAGATAAGTGAATAGCAAGCAGAGCTCCATATCAACAGGTATGAACATATGGATCTTGAGGTAATAAGGAAGAGAAATGCAATCGCTACGAGAACAATTACTGTAAGACGTGTTGCCAAAAGTTTCCACACATTGAAACAATTAACTAGAGTGTGTTTAAGACAAGGCAACAAAGATCAGCAGAGCAAGACAGATGCAGAAATCTATTAAACTGATCTTGAGGTCAAAGTGTGAAGTGCAGAGTGTGAAAGGCAGCACACTGCTTTTTGCTGCTAATTGCACACCCCTTTGAGTCAACCACCAGTTCAAAGATGAACTGTCACTGCAGCTCTCACAATGCTGCAAAAACAGCATCTGTTTCTGTCTGGAAAATCTTATGGACAGAAAGCTGAATTCTTCAGCTTGAGCAGCACTGTAGTTTAAGGGAAGAAAAATGTAATGTCTGCATTAAGCATTTGAACGGTGTGTTGATTCCAGAAACAGAAATCCACTCACCATTCAGTCACTGGTGTGCACAATAACAAAGGAAAGGACAACATTAAGCAGCCCAAATGACACCGTATTACATAGAGATAGAAGGAGTACACATTATGAGAACTTGGTCGAGTATCGGGGGAAATGGTGATACTGTATATGCAAACTATGTGCAATCATGCTGGACTACACAGAGTTGACAATATTTGGTCTTGATTTCCTGCAAGCGTGTGTGTGTCAGAGACAGATGCAGGAAAAGGGCCATCAAATCTAAGAGAGGCCATAAGCAGCCCTCAAAATGGCTACTTGACAAGGAAGCCAGTGACAACACATGCTACTTGGACATAACCTAGCCCTGATTGGTTAGTAATACCTCAAATGTTTACAAAACCAAATAATCTAGTACAGCCAGGTACTTTAACTTAAAATACTTGTGTATCTAATGACATCCAACCATGTCAGCTACAACTCCAGCAAAAATAATAATACTTAAAATATATTAATGTGTATCACAATTTGTATGAGTACGGCAAGTATAACTGAACAAAATCAACCATGTAGAATTACAATGCAGTGAAGAATTTGGTTGCTGTATCCCTGAAAAAATAGCAAAATTTAAGGCAAAATAAATAACATCCTGAAGCGGTTTCAACAAGGGTACATTCACTAGGTGAACAATAACACTTTGAAAATAAATTTACTGGCAATAATTGCATTTCCTGAATACAGACAGGAGCAACTGGAAATATACAACTATCCTAGAATAATAGTTTCAGCATTTATCAGTTACTGCTTATAATAAACACTGATTCTTTTCCTCCATAATACATGACCATTAATTATGTGGTTGTGTCAGTATCTTTCAACAATGTAGCACAAAGAACCAATGGCAGATAACAGCAGGATACTGGATCACTTGTTTTCTATGAGGGTCTGAACTTTGTGGACCAAGTCTCGAGCCATCATCAGGACCTGTGGGACGTTGTGCCGCTCTGCCATTTCTGAGAAGAGATGTTGCAAACCGCTGTGACTCACATGAAGTCAGTTGCTGAGTAATTTAATTGCTTGTTTTTCCTTAATACTGAGTGAATGAAGTTCTATTAACAAGAACACTTTTCTTCTTAAATGTTCCATTATAACAATTTTCTGGTCCTACATTATCATAGCTAAAGTCATTCCAACAAACTGGTTTTCTGCTTTAACTGATATCACTCTACATATACTACTATATTACTATATTGTTGTACATTAGTCTAGTGTTACTATGAACAAGTTTTGGTAATCGCCAATTGTTTTTTTTCAACAGTGTTGCAACATTTGTATTTTATAACCTTACCGTTGAAGAATTTGATGATGTCCGTGAAGTCCATGTTATTTTCTAGGATAATGTCCCTGTACATCTCCACAAGTGCCAATGCGATGAAGAGCACAAAGTGCTCAGAGGATGTATATTTGGCTGCCCAGATAGTTTCCCAAACGGAGAACACATCATCATACACCATTTCTGAAAACAACAATATATCAGATTGTGATCAATATCAATATCAGCAGACAATTCAAGCAAATATTATCATGCCTGCATTTCCCATCACCTCTTTTGAAGTCTAGTAGAAACCAACGATAACAGAAGTAGAAATGGGTATAGTCTCCATTTTGCTGCATTAGTTCAAACAGCTCAGAGTCCAAGATCTAGTTAGTGTAAAAATAAAGTTTCATCATTGCACTTCAGCTTATATGAGCATACATTCATATGTGTGCACGTACATATACATACCTGGATAAGAGAACGCATATTGGCAAAATGAGAGTCCATGGCACCACCGTGAGGAAAATTCTGGTTCATTCTCTTCATCAGTTCAGTGAAGCAGCTAAATGCCATGACCTCTGGGAAGTGCACACACAATTCAGGCATTAAGGTGCATTTAGGCAAAATTGATATCAATGGAGTTTGCATTTAAAGAAATTTTCACTGACCATCATCTAGAATAACCAGAAGGGGAGCCAACAGATCACACATGCCCTGGACATAACCCGTATCCAGATGTTGCCACACGTAACTACAAAGACAATCAGATCTTAACTGTTGTGATTTACTTAAGTTTTTGGGTTAAACCAAAACTCATAAATATTTTACAGACAAAACAGTATGATACATCAAACCTGTTTACCTGCACATGATATTACGTAGCTTCTCCAGATTGTCAGGGGTGAAGTACCAATATGTTCTGTCACAACGTCGGACATCTTTGTCAATACGATGTAAGTTGATCAAGTACATGTCCAATGTTTCTTGCTACCAAAACAGTGAAGTATGTTGGTATATGTTTATGATTACAACAAGAAGCATGTCTGGTTATCATGTGTAATACACTTACAGAATAAGTTTGTTCATCTGAGGATTCGTCATGTTTGGAGTCTCCTACGACCCCTGCAGACTCTGGTGCAGTGAGCACATTCTCCATCTCTGGCTCCTCTTCAGAGAGGCCCAGGTCTGTGCCCTCAGGACTGGTGTTACAAGCTGTGTCCAGATGGTCCTCAGATCCCATTTTCTCTCTCTGAGCCAGTGAGACAGGGGGTGCAGCAAGGCCTGCCAAAGGCCTAGCCTTAATATCTTCTGAGGTCAAACATGTTATCCCTGTAGGAATGTCCTCCATTTCTAAAGCAGAAGGAGAGTCATCTGAGTCTGCTGTGTCTGGAGACTGTCTAGAGTGGGACGATAATGAAAGGCTCCCTCTCGACGCTGACTGAAGAGCATTCAGTACTTGTCTGACGGGAGAATTTGAACCAGGCTTCTCAAATGGAATTTCTGCAGCTTTGTCTTTTTTGGTTTCAGCCAAGCCAGAAACTGTTACTTCAGCATCCTTTCTTTCTGACCCTGTGGTACAGGCCTTGACTATTTCTGACAGGATTCTTTCTGATGTTGTTTCTGTTTTCTCAGAAGTCTCTGGCTTTTTCTCATTGGGTGGATTAGTGTCTTTTTCTGTTGTGAGCAGACAAATTGGCTCCACTTGCTGATCTTTACTCTTGTGCGCTTGAAAAGTCAAGGTCTGCCCAAGTGGAGGTGCTTGGAAATACTCGTTATGAATCTCTGTTTCTAGCTTAAGAACATTAGTGTTCCCTGGAGCAGATCTCAAATTCATATTTGCGTCTACTGCTTTTGAAACTTCAGATTGATCATTTGTTGTTGTATCCTTTTCTACTACTTCAGGTTTTTCTTCTGCCTCAGATACTTCTTGTGGCTTAGGGATTTCAGAGTCCTCAGCCACATCACTTTCTGAGACTGTCTCCATCCTCTCTGTTTCTGAAGTTTTGTCCTCTGCTACTGAGTCAAGTGCTTCCTCCTCCACTTGTTGTGATCCAGCTGTAGTTGTCTCATTCAAGACTTTTGATGCTTCTGCTGATTGCTGAGAAGGTGTTGATCCAACAGCTGACTCAGTTACAAGAGGACTACTATCTGAACCTGTAGGGAGATTTGACAGATCTGGGGAGGAGTGGTTGGGGGAGGGAAGTTGTGGAGAGTGTACAGTGCCTTTTGGGATGTCCTTCACTGGACTACTGTGCTGTATTTCATCTTCCTCAGTCCTGGGCTCAGTCTCAGTCTGATCCATCACCTCGACCGATGCAAACACCTGGTGAACAAAACAAAACCTCTTAATATTCAAAAATGACACTAGTGGCTTTGTATGTGTTAGCCCCACCACAAATTACATACATTTTATATAACTGATCGTTTCAAACAGCCTTTTATTTAATTTATACATGAAAATAAATTTTCATTTTAAAATAGCATTATCTACACAGTAAACCTTCACAACAAACATCTAGACATATTTATATTAGTGGTAATGCAAATACAACAGGCTGCTTTGTATTCTTGCTCGTACTGAATTCAAATTCACGATTTGACAGCTGGCTGCTGGCAGCTAACTGTAACTGAGTGAATTTTGATGCAAGAAAACAACTTTTTACAGTGGCCATGTTGCAAAATGTTTTATCCTTCCTGTTTCATTAACTGCTTTAGTAGCAGACTATTAATAATCAGATATACCAGCTGCAAGCATATTAATTTAACAACATCAAAAAGTAGGAAATCAATATGAAATGTTTATTATATAACTGTAAGTTGTACATACGTTGTTATAATTGTACTAAAACTTGCAAAAAACACTGGTCAGGTGACTAACACTTATTGTTGTTGTGAAATCCATGCTCATGAGAAAATACCTGAGTGCTACTGCTGGAATCACTTTGAGAGTTGGTATTCTGATGTTCTGAACTGCTACTTATAGACGACTGGAGTGAGAAAAAGCATCACACAAACGTCAGAAAAGCAGAACTGTCAGTTGCTGAGACGTTTACTCATAATACTATAAATAGCTCCTTTTTATGTTTTTTATGTTGTGGTAATTGTTATGTAACACCACACATTTTTTTATGTTTAAATGGAAAACTTGCATCTGTACTGATGGTGGAGTCCCGCTGCACTGGTCCTCTTTCCACACTGGCCCCAGATGAACATCTGGCAAGGGCCTCAGCGTGTTTCTCTCTCTCCCTCTGACAGACAATGGTTTCACAACCCCGCCACTCCTTCATAGTCTGCTCATACATGGTTCGCATCTGCTCATCAATCTGAAATAGAAACCTTCCATAAATAAGCAGTATAACACACTTCAGCTTGTGCACATGTATCTTACACACTGCATCTGACAGTATGTAGAAATACCTCCAGCCTGGATTTCTCAGTCATGTTGAACTGATAGTGTCCCAAAAGGAAAGGCCAAACCTCTTTGCGTAGTGAAGGAGCCACACCACCAAAATACACAAGCCTGTGTATCTCGTGTTCCTCATAGGCCTGAATGAGAGATGTTTTTGGGTTTTTTTAAATTTAACAATTTACTCTGAGATTAAGTAGGAGTTTAAGCCTAGTGTTAAACCTTACAGAGCTGTCCTTGAGGAACCTGCTCCAGACCTCCACAGAAAGGCCTCCGCGAGAATCACAGGGTACATCAGGGTCAACAATAGTGGTGTTGACCAGGGCAGAAAGGTGGGTCCGAACTGTGGACAGATGACGGCAGTATGCAAGCCCTGGAGAGGAAAGATAGAGTTTTCATCATACACTGTGAGATAGTAAATAATTACTATACAAGAATAAAATGATGCCCAAATTAAAGTAAACTACAGATGTTTGAACTCACATCCATAGAAAGCACGGGAGATTATCTGGTACTTCATGGTGTCACAAAGGAGCTTTAAGGGAGCCCTGGTGGAAAAGGAAAATGTCAATATCATTGTCAGTTGGATTAATCTCTATATAGATATAAACCTGTCCTTGGGAAATACCTTTCTTGATTGCAGCCATTAGGAAGGGAGCCATCAGATGATCCATTCTGTGAGCAGGAAGAGCAAGAGGACTTTCTGGGGGTTGGTTGCCACATGGTCATGCCCTGGTCCATCAGCTCTAGAGCCACTGCACAACACAAGAGCCATTATCATTACTGCTGCAAACATTATCATCGTAAGCAAATGAAAAAAAATAAAAATAAAAATATGGAACTAACAAACCAAGTCAGAGGGTGGTGATGGAGAAGTGGCAGACAAATGAATGTATGTGCATGCAAAGTCTCCTTACTTTCAACAGGACTATAATACAAAGTGGACACACAGATACTAACAGGCAGGAAAAAGGGAGGGGACATGGCAATGTAAAAGAGATATGTATACTGAATGTATACACTAGTAAAAAAAAAAAAGCAGATCTAACCTGAAATGATCAAATCTGTAAATAAGTATTAAGGAGATTGTTTGATAACAGATGTAATCTCTGATGACTCTGATGAGCTCAGGGAGGCAGAATAGGGAGATTAAAGACACTCACTGAACTCCATCTGATTGCCAGGAAAGAGGATCCGAAACACATAATCGGTTGCTTCATCATCTTCTTTATCTGATACAGAATCACATGAGCTGTGTGGACTTCTCTTTCGCAATTTGGGGAAAACCTTTCCCTGTAAATGAAAACACAATGTGCTTATTTATGCAGAATCTAAAAAGGGAATAAAGTTAGACTGTTGTAAAGGATGAATGTAACGTTATCTGATCAATTATTAAAAATAAAAGGCCAAAGAAAGTATTTTATTATCCTCCATTCATGCTGACCTTTCCTCTCTGATTCCAGAGTGGTGGGTCCAGCTGTCCATGAGGTAGCAGGCCAGTCTCTAGGCAGGTGAGGAACTGCAGAAGGTGGCCTCCTTTGGGGAAATGCAAAGGAGGTCTCTGGATCCCATCCTGGCTCACCAAAACTACTGTCCCACCACTGTTGACTGGAGAACAGGAATACAAACATTTTTCTTTAAACAGCATGTACTCATCTGGAAACCTCAGCATTTCTTGATCTACTAATATTGTAAGACAGAAAAGAAAGAAGTACCTTGCTGATGACAATGGAGATACACAATCTCCTCCAAACGAATTGTCATAGCATAATCCCAATAAACACTGAAAGAAATATGAGAAAATATTGACTCAGCAGTGTTAAAATAAGATTAGACTTGTTAGACTGAATTCTATCAATCAAACCTTTTCTCAGAATCAAGCTCCCCCACATTGCCATTCATCAACTGATTAGGTGTCCATTTCAATGTCATGAGATCTGCAGTTTGATGTAGAGAGAGGTAGCCTGGAATGGCTTCCATGTCATCTCTCTGCAGACACAAGTAAGAACGTTAGACATGCTGCATGCTAAGAACATAAGCAAACCTTTTAATACAAGCACTATTACTTTTTCTGTCATGGGAATGAAAGATATAATGGAAAAGAAAAACACATACCGGCTGTACCAGAACATTGTTTTTTCCAAACAGAAGTGTGGCTCTGGAGTTTTGGTGGAGTGATTCAACATAGTCCTTCACCCACATGAGAGGGCGATCATCCATGCTACCGCTGGACTGTCTCTTCTGGATCTGGATCATTAAAATCCCAAAATTAGACACCTGATATATAATAGTGCACAGTTGGTTACTTAAGAAGCAATTCAGTCCTTGATTATCTAACCAGGGCAGGTCGTCTGGAGGGAGAATCCTGCCGACAATGGCCACTGTGGATACGATGCCGCTGTACAAGCTCATCAGCAGATGGATCTGTCCAGAAATGGTCTGCAGTCTTAACTTTGGTGTACTCCAAAGCACAAGGGCCAACTGTAAAATAAGGTAAATCGGTTTTAAGTAATGATGATTACATTAAGTGAAAGTTCTTACAATTCTTTAGCTGTTACGGTGTACAGTATAGATAAATAAGATATATAACTACCTAATAGAGAAGCAAGAATTGGTCCATCCACAGGATCCATCAACATGGCCTCTTTCTCATAGAATGTACTGCAGGAAACATTATTAACCAAAACTATTTAATAGCAGGAAATCTTGTTGCTCTAGAAACATTTTTTAAATTGTACCTACCAGGAAGATCTGCCAAATAACCACATAATATGGAACGTTCACATGCAGTGTGTGCAAAATGAGAAATTGCATGAAAATATTTTGCATACATTAAAAAAAAAGAAAACTGAAATGTACAGCAAGAGGAACAGAAACAGAGCTTGAGATTTTGAATGGAGATTATCTTTTACAAATTGTGACTTCTAAACGTCTTCAAGAATCTGTAATAGTACCTGCAGTTCTCCACCAAATACAAGACAATCTTGTCCAGGAGCTTCTCCATAAGTGCAGTTCGGATCCACAGATGTTTCAGTGCCTGAGGAGGGAGGTTGGCCAACTTGGATTGCCGACTGCGATCATTAACCAGTGAAGAATTGTTCTGCTTGCTGAAAAGCAGAAAAGAAACATGACAAATGAGATTTTTGTGTATACTGTTAGAATGGGCAGAGGTATAGGACAGGATAAGACATTATAGCACATAAAGTTAGACCACATACAGGAAATAATGCATGTAAGGTATTCACCTGTTTTCGATGAGCTGTTCCAGCTCCTGGACCTTTTGGCAGAGTTCTTCAGCAGGTGAAAAGGTTTTTGCCACTTTCATGAAGAGAGCTGCAACCTTGTTGCTGCACAGCAAGCCAGCAATACGACGCTTCAGTCCATGCAGCACACAGGCTTCCACTACAGCTACATACAAGCACACTATTAGTCAGTATTTGTTGTTTTTGTTTCTCTAATGTGGAGTGCTTTTATTTGCCCTTGAGTTTTGTTTTTATCATATGAGCACAAAATAATTCCTTTGCGAGAGCCTCGAGGTTTGACATTTTTGTAATAAAAAGAAAAAAAACAGGTGAAAGGAAAGCACAGGTGGCACAAGTAGAAATAGACTGAAATCTGTCCAACACTGTCTACCGTTGCTAGGATATGAGGGATGTGAATCACACACGCCTCATTCCTGGTTAGTATCAACACTTTTGAGGGGTGTTAGCCTGCATGACTAACAACATTATAAAAAATAAATTGTTGGAATCTACACTGCTTGTACAGACTGTAAAACACCATTTTGTAATGTGTGGATACAGTGACTGAACTCACAGGAGGTGACAGAACTTGACTCAATCATCATGCACTGTACATGTAAATGTGGTTACAACTAATAGTATGACTATTTAATGCAGCATGTCTGGTGCTAAATTAGATACAAAAAGCAAAACTATTTTGAGCAAAAATAGACAATGACAAAATTATGCTACTGAATCACATTACTTCTCTCTTATTTACCTTGTCTAACCTCTCTCTCTTTAGAGCCCCTTCCTGCATATCCCATTTTTAAGTTAATGTTAAACATTTAAGCTGACCGAAAAAGCCTCAGGTTGCCCGGTTGAGCATATAACCTATATTTTGGAACAACCGGTCCAAGAAAGATCTTTAACACAGCTCAATGGGCAATGCAATCATAATAACATGTAGTGCAAAAACATTTACCACAGAAAGATATGATGTGGCTGCTGTCTGCATGCACAAATTTCCTCGTTACTGCCTCCTCCATGATTTGTTTCACCTGAGAGAGAAAGGTACATGATGAGACAAGACTTATTGTGTCTGACAGTTAAGTAAGGTGACAAGGAGTCGGAAAAACAAGAAGGAAAAAAAACCCCAACAACAACAAAAACATAAGGGTAACGAGCATGATATACATTTATTTAGTTCAGTGGTTAACTTCTACTTTCATCTACTCTTTTAAGAATTAGACATAATGTAAAGCGTATTATGTAAACAGAATAATGTCCTATAGGATCCCAGGACCAATTTTCTCAATAAAGCTGTTCCGATTACCTGTGACCTTGAGTTCAAAATCCCTACAGTGTTTTGATGAGGTAAATCATACCTGAAAAAATCGCCCCTGAATCTACAAATAACCTGACACCCCAAGTTTGTAATACTAGCTTTCTGTTATTAATGTGTGGTCTCCAAACAAACCTAAGGTAGCCTTGGTTTTATTTATTTATTTATTTACTTTTTGGTAAGGGTTGTTTTTCTAAGATTTGACAAAGCTCCTCCAGAGCCATATAATACATTATACAACTATTGTCAAAGGCTATGATTGTACCTTTGCTGATTTTATGAAGTCAGTGGTTCATTTCCAGGCTAAGTTGTTCATTTTATTCTTGTTCTTGACATTTATGTTTTGACTTTTAGCTAAAAACTATAGAATTCTGGAAATGAAAGGTTGTGTTTCAATTTTTTTATGTGTATTGGTAAGCAAGGAATCTGTGAAATTGACTGACTTTAATTTGAAATGCTGTGCCTTCTATCCATAGAATAAAATGAAAGTTTATTGACTTACTGAAATAATATTGGAAATCTGGCGTATGCTACTAAAACATGTCCAAACCCAAAGACTTTTGTTCATAATGTACATTGCCATTAACAGAATTGTTGCATTAGAAAAATATAGAAGCTTACTCTAATATATATTTACCAAGCTCATTTGAGATAATAATAGTAAGATACCTGATTTGAAAGCCCAATTCCTGGTATGAATAGATTATAGATACAGATAGATTATTTCAGTCACATACTGAGTTTCTAATTTAACTGTATAAGCCCCTCCTTGCTGCAGAATCTGCTCCCAGGAGCCAGAGATGTTTGAGAAGCAATGAGTCACAGGTGAGGGGGAGCACGGACACGAGAAGCCTGGAAGTACCCGGCTTTCTCAGCAATGAATAAAACATCTTGTTTTCTCTCCCTGGGGGAGTCATGGAGACACTGGGCAGTTTGGAAGTGTGTGGTATGTTCTATTTCTATGTAGATACAGTCCAAAATCAGTATGAAAACATGCAGCTTGAATTGCACGTTTTGCATTTATATGGGTGTTATAGAGCACATACTAAAATGCCAATAAAACACAAGGTCACACCTGTAAGTTTTGAAGGATCAAGATGGTGTTTTGGGGGAGAGGCATGGCTTCATCATGATTTTAACATAGGAGAGACCCTCTCATAATACAAAATACAGGGGTTTACAAAAATTGAAACGAATGAATCTCTGCACCGGTTCTTAAATGTGTATGAGCTAGTGCTTCCCTCAGCATCAGCATTATCACAACCACCATCATCAGTATCATTATCGTCATCACCATCATCATCATCATCATCATCATCTTAGTCCAGTAGCAGTCAAAACAGACCGCTATACAATATCGCTCTATCCATTCTTGTCATGGCAAACGAGTTAAATCATAAACAGGCCTCTTGCGTTGTCGTGGCTCAAACACGATGGACACACGCGCGCGCACACACACACACGCACGCGCACACACAGTCTTAAAGCATCAGTAAACACAAACTGAAACGGGCAAGGCAGAAATAAACCAACAGCCAAGCAAATAACCAACCTCTTTCTTCACATTGCGCAGCAATTTCTGACGAGTCTCGGCCTCTGTCACGGGAGAAAACACAACGAATAAGCCTTTGTGTTAATTAATGGTGATGACAGTCTCACCACAGTAGAAATAATATCGGCGGCCGTACCTCCCATCGCTCCTGCAGGGTGTATACTGGCTGTCACGACCAGTTTTTTGCACAATGGACTCTGAACAGCGATGGAGACAACACTGATTTTATTTTTTTAAGGCAGAGAGGCTCCGAGATGTACGATGTGTTCTTAGCGACTAAATCAAACCTATCTGCTACCTCTCCGAGAACCAACACCCCTTTAAAGTCACAGTAACCTATACATTAACAACATCAACTCCTACACACTCCCAAGAAAAAATATGCAATATGCAAGAAGTACAATTTTGCATATTGCAATTAAAAAAAAATCTCACTCTCATTACAAAAAGTTTCTTTGTCACATTTTAATATTAAACATTCATATCCTCATTTCCCCCACAGGTGCATCATTCTGTATATGATAAAAAATTAAAGTTAATGAGTCCCAGGTCACACCAGGCCTCATTGTTACTGTAATTAAAAAGTGCGGGGAATAACAGGAACACTTCAGTATAATGCAGAGCCTATCACAATATGCTATACTGTATATGCAGTGTAATAGTGTTTTCAACAATAATATCTCGTTGCTGAATCATAATGCATGGTATCACTTCACTTTTTTAAAGACTTGTTTCATTTCAGCAGTCTATAATAATAACGTTACTGTGTGTAAATCATCTTATTTCTTACCATTTGAAATACTATTCTTGTAAAGCTTGCACAACCTGCTTGTAGTACTGTACTTGATTACTGTATAAACTTTTCAGGGAAAAAATGCCATTCACATGGTGCATTGTTGAGGCTATAGCTTGTAGTGTTGTTGCATTAAACATTTAAATTGTGCCTCCTCTGTGTTACATTTTATATCACATTAGAACATGTAATTTAGGTCATTACTGCCAAATGAAGCAATTGGATGAGAGGCAATGTGTACTTCTTATACTGATTCTAGCAGTAACATGAAGGTTAAAGGGAAATGTAGGTATGCTCATGGGGTGCATTCCTTAATCAATGCATTGTTTCTATAACTGCAGCAAGACAGGTTCAAAGTCTGAGAGCTGTGAGAAAAATCTCTGAGAGTTAGCAGTCTTATAATTTGAGCTATTAAGGCAGTAATCAATATGTTGCAATGAACTCTATGAAAAACAATGAAATCTAGGAGGGTGTACAGTATACATGCAGACTTACAGTATGAGTGTGACAGGCAAAGCAGGAAGGAAGAAGTACGAAAATGGTGAAATGCAGATTTGAAATGAGTAGGACTAAATATGATGTCAAGAAATGAACATGTTAGTTTATTAATTGAATGTACTTTTTGGCACAGCTGTGTTTATGGGAGCTTATAATTATATAAAAATACTCAACATTTTATCAGAAAACTGCACTTAAGCATAAAGAAGAGTCATCCAGTCATCATGCAGAATGGTTATTGTCAGAGTGTTAATAATGCATTTATC
>JANJYP010054700.1:0-32637 GCA_024605115.1 Rastrelliger brachysoma
TACTTTATTTGTATCCCAACACATCGAAAGACGAGGCTTTTGGAAAATACTATGCAGACAAGACTGGAGGTGAGTGCAGAGTCAGTCTTTTGCTTATACTTTTGTTTAGCACTTAAAACATTTTTTGAATTTGCGCTTACATATTTACATTTTGGTTTGGTAAAATTGGAGTTTACGGGATGAATCTGACACATTAAATCACATGTAAACTTGTTCTTTTTTAGCTGAAAGTCCTTACATAAAGTACATCAAAACCAAGCTGATGTTTGTGTCAAAGGAGTGAGTATATCATTTTATTTTTTCTAGCCTGATTTGAAGTGTTACTTGTTTTAATAAAAAAAAAAAACAACAAAAAAACATCCCCCATTTTCTAAGCATGATATTTTACACAGAATACCTTAAAAACAAAAAAAGCACTTACATAGGGTGGTTTCATACGTGGGCCTGATGACTTGTATACAGATCATGTCACTGTATTGGGGGAAATGGCGAGTGTGAACAGAAAGTGGACCAAAAAGAGAACCTGTCTTCTTCACAATGTGAACACAAAAAGAAATGAGTTTGTTTCGGTTGGTCCACTTTCTGGTCCTTTAAGGGAATTGAGTTCCGTTCTTTTAAAAGGGACTAAATGTGAAACCACCCTTAATCTACCCAAGTAGTGTACCCACACTCTTTTATGTAATGGCTGTTTGTCATTGGTCATGTAGGAACACACTGGAGGCTAAGTCACCCATGTCCTCTGACATGGCACAGGGTGAAGGCCTGGAGCCAAAGAATGGCCCGTGTGGAGAGGCAGCTGGTGAGTCATGACTCTCCTTGCTGTCCCATCCGATTTTAAAAAACCTAGTCAAACAAATCACTCTCCCTCCTGAGCTCTGCCTTGCTGTCTCTATTCCCGGCCTTGCAGTATATGAAGTGAATGGGGAATGCTGAATCTAGATTGATATCAGGTGACAGCTATGAAATAGGGTTAAACTTTTCACTTGCCAGCTTTGGTGTCGCTTTTACTGCATGCGCGTATATTCTGAATAATATCTTAAAGATATGGAGGTGATGTTGAGCGTTACTGTTTTTTACTAACCCTTTGAGTTTCCATTTAACAAAAAACACTTTGCTTGATTTTTCTGCTGAAATCAACTGGAAAACTGTGAAGTGAAAACAGCATTGTGCTTTAACTCCAAAAACCACCTTTAATCAAAAACACCATGCTAAAATAATTTGACTATATTATTGCTGTTTTGATTATTACTAGAGTAATAGTGCTAGTCAGGCCCACCATGCATCATCCCCAGGGCCCAGGACAAGATGATCTTGCATGTCTGCTATCATTTTCTCCTTTTCATTTTTTTTTGCAAATGTAAATATGTATATTTGACAAATTATTTCAGCAGATTATTTAAAGATTAATGGGCCAGCACACTGTTGCTATACCACTGTTCCTCTGGTGTCGGTGTCTGTAACAGCATTTAGCATTTCAAAACTGATGTACTTGAACTCACAGTACAGTAGGTACTTCTAACTAAGTTGTATTCTTTCATGCATATGAAGCATACATACAACCATAAAACACAAATTAAGTACAATTAATAAAATGTAGTCAGGGATAAATAAGTTATTATAAATGTGCTATGACACTGGTGCAGTTGAATAGTGACTGAGCTGGAGCAAAGCACCCGATTACCAAAGTACATTTCATGAGTTGGTATACACTAAGTCAAATCTTACTTGTACACAGGTTTCTGCAGCTATGGTCTTTAGTAGTGTTGGGCTGTGTACCACATCAAATCCTATGTTGCTCTCATTTCCTCAGCGAAAGTAGTACCAGAAATAAACAACATGGTCACAGTAGCAGAAATAGTTTCTCCCTCTTGTCCCTCTCTCTGCTGCCAGAACAAAACAGCGATCTTCATCTGGAGTCTTCTCTGGAAACATATCCTCCTGATCCCATGCTGTCTGTCCCAGAGGGAAACCCAGAGGACGATTTGCTTTTGTATCTTAATAACCCCAACCTTTTTGATGATACTGACATCTTGCAAGATGAACACATGCTACCTGAGTTCAGTCTTCAAGCATTTCCTTGCCTGCCCCAGCAACCCTGTGGAAACATGTTTAGATAAACATCTATGAATGTTTAATTTAGCCAAGCCACTGTATATATCTCATTGTCAGCTTTGCATTTGGCTTCTTACATTACAACATGCACATAACAGATTTTTCAGCTCATACATTTAAAGAATGATAAAAAAATGACTTTTAAACTGAAGAGGAAAATATCACCGGTATTGTATTTTACATTGTCGAGACTGCACATAATTTATTGTTTTATTGTCTGTTTCTCTCTATCATGTTCAGGTTGTGATGTCACTGTACTGAAACATGGCAGTTCCTTCCTTTTATATACGTTTATATTTATCTGTTCATTTATAAATCTAAATGAATTTTTAACACCAATAAATGTGGAATAATTGTTCTGGTCACTAATTACTGAATGTTATTCATATGAACAACACGAGTAAACTAAGCAGATATGAAGTTTATTTAATTATAGTTAGATATTTCCAACAGGGCTAGATAGATAATCCAACATTAATGAGAATTGTATGTTAAACAAAATAAGAAACAATCTGCATCTTTGTGCTACTTTTTCTTTACTTGAGAAACATCACTTCCATTTATTTACGTGTTATTTCATACTCTCATTTCAGAAGGAGATATTCTTTTACTCTGTTAAGTCCCTATGTGGACACTTTGCTCAAGGCGGTTCAGCAGGTGGCCCACAGTAATGGAAAACACAAGGCTTCCATAGCCATACCATAAACCTACTCATTTCCATTTAATAAGACAAAACCCTACTGCACTTGCTTAGATGTCTAGTTTACAGTAACCATAGGCCTCTTGACACTGAAAAGCTTCTGGCCTAAACCAGGAGTCACTAACTATATTTGTCAGAGGGCCATCATTTTTCCAGACGAGACACCTTGGTGGCCCGGCTTTTTCGCTTAAAACATTATTGTTTGATGTTTTTTGTTTAGATATTTTAACTTTATTACACAACTGGCATTTTAGCTTTTATCAGTCAAGCTCCTATCACATATTTCACAGTTAACCACCAGAAGTAATAGAGATATTTTGCCTCGATGGCGGAGCTGTCATATTTATCACCGGCTTCAACACTAACATCCACTGTCGAGATTAATGCAAGGCAGCAAGTGGCAAAACTACTCACATTCTGTACTTAAGTAGAAGTACAGGTACTTGCGTAAAAAATACTCTGGTAAAAACAGAAGTAGGCTACTGTTTTACTCAAGCAGTAAGAAAGCAGACTCTGAAATGTATTTAATTACAAAAATGGGATTCTGTGCCTAGGGTTCTCCTCAATGACTGACTCACTGTCACAGTACAAAGGAAGGAATATACTCTTTCAAGTTAGGTAAGACTTTACATCCCTTTTATCTAGTACTTGAAGAGTCTGTTAGAAGGTATTCAGTACAAATGCCAACAGATCTATGTCTGTCTATGCAACATGGGATATATGACTATTGAATCACCATTGTCAGACTGAGTCAGTGGCTTTACTACACAAACAATCATAATCTCAACTCTGTCATAAGCAGCAGACTGCAGAGCTATGAAACTTATGAGTATTGCTTGTATAGGCTAGTTTTGAACTGAAGAGCTCAGTCTGACAGCAGAATGAATAGAAGACTGATCTGAAAACAGCAAGTCAGCAAATATTACACCAAGTGAACAATGATGCATTCACTAATAATAATGTTGTACATAATATGGTCCATTTTAATGGTAATGTGGCTGCAAAGCTGTTGATGGAGGTCCAAGAAGAGGCAGATGAGAATCGTTACAGACTAGGAAGAAAGTATATAGTCACTACACATCTTTGAATTGACATGGGAAAAAAAAATATTTGAATCAGCAGTGATTTGTGTGTAATGCCCTCTTCTCCTGAACTGTTCTCACCGCACGATGAGACTGGGAGCACTGTATCCATCACTAACGAAAGGTCACCAGATAAAATCCTGTTAGGTTCAGTGTATTTACTCTTTCCACTGTAAAACAATAGCTTGTGTAAATGCCTAAGAATGGGAATGTTATCTTTCCTCCAATCAGTAAATTTGTTGTTGATCAGGTGCCCTGTTGTTGATGGCATTACACCCTCACAGAGTTACAAACATGGCTCTAAACTTTTTCATCTTGTATGTATTAGATGGTAAAGAAAGGACATATAAGTATGGATTATCTTTACCTCTGTTGGTTTTCTCAATAAATACATATTTTGACCTGTAAACAAGCATAAACATGTTCAGTCCAACTACATGTCATACATTAGTCATTTACTATTATCAAATAAGAATCTTGACAGTGTTGCAAAACTGAGTCACCAGTTCCTGAAATTACTGAAATTCCCATGTTGTGTTAAAAAGGAATATCCTGTGCTGATTGGGTAACACAGGGGCATTTTATTATGATGTAACAGACATGTAGAAAATTGAGGAAGCAAAATCACAGGGTTGCAAATAGTTGTTTGATGAACTGTTGTGAACATTGTGGAAAATGTATTATAAAATAGACTTTATTCTATTCATAAGATAAACACATATTGTAATCATGTATATACATAACATATACTCTAAAAGCAAGAGCAGCGCTGTAAAATATGTTTTATATTAATAATGGACAATTGTGAAGCATGTGGAGCATTCCAACATTTTGGTAATGCAGCATAAATAAAATATGACACATTTTCTGAGAGACTCTAGCTTACTTTCCCCTTTTGCCTACTGAATAGAAAGAGAATATTATAGGCCTACAAGATTTGTATCAGGAGAAACATTGGACAAGTTTAAAGGGATAGTTCACCGAAAAAGTAAAACTCATCTACTCACCCCAGGTATAGTAGAGAGATGGTTTTAGTTTCTTTGTAATCTCTGGACAGCCGGAGTAACAGGGAGATCATCTGGCTATATTAGCCTGTAGCAATACTGTCTATAGTGCTCGAAGTCAAAACAACATCAAACTACCACAAAAATAAACAAAACACCTCCATACTGCTTGTCCACTGCTTCCAAAGTCTCCCAAAGCTGCTCCATGCATTGCCAACATGAAACTAGTCCGTTTAATATGTTTCTTAAGCCTTTCACAGTAACTGAACAGCCCAGAAGGAGGGTGCATGCGCAGATGCACAAACAAGCACCATCAGGCTAGAGGTCACAGTGACTACTAGTGTAATTAAAAAGCATATTAAATGGACGAGTTTCAGGTCGGCAGTGCATGGCACAGCTTCAGGAGACTTACGAGGCAGTGGACAAGCAGTATGGAGGTGTTGTTGTTTATTTTTGAGGTAGTTTGTGGTTTTGACTGCGGGCATCATAGACTGTAATACTACAGGCTAATGTAGCCAGTCGATCTCCCTGCTGCTCCGGATGTGCAGGGATTACAAAAAACCAAAACCATCTTTCTACTGTCCTGGGAGTGAGTAGATAATGGTACAGTTTTACTTTTTCGGAGAACTATTCCTTTAAAGTTCCAGGAGTCTAGGATTTAAGAGCTGAACACCAGGTCCAGAGGCACGTAAAGGGTGCAGCAGCCCTGGTGAGGAGCAAATGGTAGGCCTGTCGAAACTGTCGATTCATGACAGCATAGAGCAAGGGGTTGATACAACTGTTGAGCCAGGTGAGGTTTGCACAGAACATGTGCAGTACCTGTGGGGCACGGTTATGTTTATCAGCTATGTTGAGCAACAGGAAGGGGACAAAGCAGAACACAAAACACAGGAAAACAGTAAAACACATGCGTGTCACATGCTTAATTTCAGCATCATCTGAGGTAGCTGAGTGGGATGTGGATGCTGCAGTGGTGGGAGCAGGTGTGGTTGAAGGTTCTGTAGGGACAATATCAGGGGAAGGCTTGTTGGTTGTAGATGGACTTGTGGCCTTGGTACAACCCTGGGTTTTTTGGGGAGACTTATCACAGATGATCTCATCGTTTTGGGTTATATCCTCATGGCTGCTCATCTCACAGCTACATGTGTTGGCCATGCTACTTTCAACACCACTGTCATCAGTCATTTGTACTGAAGAAGGTGGTTTCTTCCTGGATGATCGACGGCTGAACCTGTAGCGGAGTAGAGCCTGTGAGGCGATGCGGACACGTCTGTAGATGAGGAAATAGAATGCACCAACACAGCCCAGGCCGACAAAGAAATAGAAAAAGAGCAGGATAGTGGAATAGGGGCGACCCCTTGTCCGGTGGAAGCTACATGTGCACACCTGTGGTACAAATACAAAAACAGGCCACATTGGGCCGAAGCTGGCCAGGCCCAGTGCCCACGCTGAGATGAGGAGAAGAGTAAGACCACAGCCTGAGAAGACACGGTCAAACATGGCCCTCTTTGCAACAAGGAGATATCGGCTTGCTGCTACCAGGCAGAGTGTGATAATGGAGACAGAATTGGAGAGGAAGAGGAGCAAGCCAAACGTGCTGCACCAGAGCTCCCCGCTGCGCCATCTGAGGTGTAGATAGGAATCAACTGAGATGGGCTGCAGTACGGCGCAGTACAGGAGATCAGCTATGGCCAGGTTGACAATGAGCATGTTGAAGCGAGTCTTCAGACGTGGGTCTAAGGCAAAGGCTAGAATGGTCATCAGGTTTCCCACTGTACCTGTAATGGTCACAACACATCCCCACAGCACAGCAAAGTACCGGTAACCTACGACTGATGGACTGTAGCAGGAGAAAGGGTCATCTTCAGTTCGGTTTGTGTGGTTCAGCAGCATTCTGCTGAAGTAAGAAGAATCAGAATATATGTTTACACATCTCATGAAAAGTTGCTTTCAAATTGAAACCCAATACTTGCCACCAAGCAACACGCAGTGTCAGCGGTCACAACAGGTGAAAAGGGAAGTTAGAGGTGGTCTACATGGTTTCCACTTCCTCTTAAACAAAACTCTCTGTCAACAGGGACTTTTGTTTGCCTTCAGTACATTTTCTTGTCCATTCACCATATGTTTGTAAGCACAGTTTTGATTAATGAGAACATTTTTAAAAGAGCTTTAAGATCATTTCTTATATTCTCATTTATAACTATATTTAATTGCTGTGGTTCTAGTAACTTGAAATAAATTGTCCAGCAAGTCTAAATCAGTCCTCAATATTAGCCATTATAAAAAGGAATTATCAATAAATGTTTTGTTTACAGTATGAAGAGTTTCCTTCTACATAACAAGTACTCAAATAACAGGAGTAATTTGATATTCATTTGAACTCTCTCAACTCCTTTATAATTATAGTTATTATAAATCACTGTGCTTATTTCTGAATACAAGTTATGACTCAGTGAAAGATTGCAGTAATAAACTTATTATTTAACTGAACATAAAACATAATGAAAAAACATTCCTAAGGTTTTGAAATAAATAACAGTATTTATATTATTCAGAGTGTAATTTGTAAGACACATAAAATCTCATGTTTTAGCTGAATGATAACAATGTTAAATTCCTCACCTTGCCCCATCTGTCTAAAAGCTGATGTGTGGCTGTGTCACGCTCTGTGCTGATATGGTGTGAATGCCTTACTTCCTGTCAGTGTTTCATTTTATGAGTGACCTCTGTGTTGCTTAAGGGCACTCTACACAGTACAATTTTGTGAAGTTGGATTTTTTGACACGTGTATACATTCAGGAAGAAAGGTCTTGCGTATGTCTTACATAATAAACATGTTTTTGTATTTAGTAATGTTTTAAAACATAAATGCAATTTCTTTATAGATTACCCATTAATTTTTATTATTACCAGTAAGGTGGATCACATAAGCAAAAGAAAGTAATCATAAAATGTGTAACATTTAATTAGGTAGTCCCTAATTGAGATTAAGCTATCTTAATCTCAGTCACATCTCAGCAGAATAAATTCTACAGAGATGTGACACACAACAAAACTCAGCCAGTCACACCCAAACTCATATAAACATCAGAAACCATTTTTAAGATGGTCCACAATATTTATGTGTTTTTAAGTTCATCCAGTGAGATGAGTTATTAAGTTTATATGATGCAAAACACCGGAAGTCAAGTAAAACATAAAGATGACTTGGTTCAGCAGATTGGTGTCGATATGAGCTCATTGCAGATATTTTGGTATCAGCATATAGGTCAGCCTCTAAATTATAGGAAGTGAGATGGTAACAAACTGTCAGAGATACTCTACATAGACAGGGACTGCAACTAATAATTACTTTATTAATTATTTTTTGTTTTTTTTATGAATTAATTAGTCACTGAGTTTATAACATCTCATATATTGTGAATAATGACATCACAAGTTATGAGAGCCTAAAACAGCATTTCTAAACTGTAATACAGCAATACATACAGTACTGTAATACAGAAATATAGCATTTAACTTCATTCTTACTGTTATGTTCAGTGTAATGAACATGACAAAACAATGTAATTGCTCAAACAAACAAAAGTGATCATACAAAAGTTTGCACTGTTCAATTTCTCACCTTAAAGCCAGTGGTATTTGATGCCAATATGTCTGTGCAGTGGTCTCTTCTGACTGTCTGGCTTCCTGGTGACAGACAATTTTATGTACATCCTCTTTGTTTAAGCTGCCTCCACAGACACTGACTTCTATTTTCTTTTGTTTTGTTAACGCACTAAAACTCAAATAAGCCAAATGGATCTGTTTTATATACATTATATGTATTGTGACTTATTACTAATGTGTGGTAGAACAGAAAAAATATTGTGAATAATACTCATGTGTATACTACTCACACTTTCACAGTTCTAAACTACATGTATAACCAAGTACATGTGATTTATTTTTATTAATGCCACGTCTCATTACATTTGAAAAGAAGAGAACAAAAAGATAAAGAATTCACTGATCAACATTTCTTACAATCATCAACTCAGTTTAATGATTTCATGTATAATTTTGTTTTTATTTAACAATTTGGAAGCCCCAACATGTACCTTTACTCTTTTTTTAATAATCTACATTTACAGTAAAGTTTCAATACACTTCTCCTAAATAACAATAAATACATTTGTAGACTTTTTTTTATTGCAGTTAACAAGAAAAGTTAGCAGTAGTGCTGAAAGTATTGCTACAGTTTCCGTTTCCTAAAGCTTCCCGCTAATGTTTCACGAGCCATCATGACAGTTTCAGGTTCATGTCAGGTTGGATTACACAAGGCGGAGCAGACAAACAACACCTTTATACCACTACAGGCCTACAATGCTATCATAAATCACGAGTTGTTTTTGCATACAACTACTCATCCATATATGTGGTCCTTTTCTCCTCCGTCTGTAACATAATGCTGGTGTCTTTTCATCCCACTGTTTCCACTCTCCTTGCACGGGATTGTAGTGAAAATGTGGTCTGTGTAATTAGATGTGCACATATTGCAAATACCTGCTACTATATAAATCAGCCATTGTCCTGCTGTGCTCACAGTGTTGAAACTATTCCTTTAAGACACTGAAACTGTGCTGTTTTGTGCAGTGAGGTGCAAATGGAAAAAACAATAAATCCTCATTTTAAGTGTGTATTTAAATCATCTACACCACAGATTTTGGTTACTGCATGTGCTTACTAAGACTTAATGCACATATTTTTTGTCAGTGACCATTTTGGGAGTCTGGAAAATCATTACGGGAAACATTATCTGGTAATAAGTCTATGGATATTCTCATTCATCCAGGTCATATTTATTCTGGGCAATCAATTTTTTTAGTGAGGGTCAAGATATAATTATCAGCAAATAATTCCTAAAAAACTAACTTGACTATCTCCAACTTTACTCCTTTCTGAAACAGACCTCAAAGACAAATACTTATAGCTGCATAGTGCTCCGCTAGCAATTACCCTTTCATCACAACTCCACCTTTGTCAAACCTTAAATGACGGTTGACGTGCATCATCAGTAAAGCTTGCTTCAAGTAATGCAATTGCTCTTCCTTTTTTACTTCCTGTTTCTGTCCCACAGAGGTAAATACAGACTGTATAGGCCAGCTGTGAAGGTCTAGACATACAGTACAGAGAAATGTTTGCCAGTAACTGCAGCAACGAAAAAAAATAATCAGTTGGTACCTTATTGTCTTTATAGGCCACAAAAACAGAACTTTACAGTGGAGCTGTCCACTACACACTGTGACAGCTACAGTATGATACCAGCTAACATCAGAGGCAACTACTATATCTAACCCAGTGGGCATTTTATTAATTTTTTTGATAACATTGACGGTTTGGATGCAGAGATGAACATTAAGAATATAAGAGAGGTAGGGTTTTGAATCAGATACAGTGGATCATATGTTAGATGAAGATATTTAGTCAGTTGCAGATTGGAGGATGCTCAAAGAAGTCCATGCTTGATAGAAATGTTTTTTTTTTAATTATTCCTCTTCAAACTATCAGCAGAGTCAGTCCGGTGAGTTTCAGATAATTAAGTGATGCAGGGAAAACTGGGAGGGATGGAAACATATACAGTCTCTTTAAAATGTTTTACAATTGTCTGTTAATTCTGGTTCTCCCTGTTAACATAACAGCAGTGGTCTGCAACTACAATATGCACCATAAAGAGTCATATTCATGGGTACCATTTTCATTAAAATGAAACATGAGCTGAAGCCACTAGCCGATTTGGCTCTTAATGGCACACAGTTGCAGGCCTCTACTTCACAGTGTGCTTCTTCCTGATTCATCCTTGTTCTCTCACCATCAGTAAGGAGTGAAGAGGATTGGCCCATGGGTGGTGCGAATGGGACCTGGTGCAGGCCTCAGGAGGCTGAGGGGTGTTCCTTGTAGGAAGTGGTGACTGGGGTGAGGGTGGGAAGTTGGGCCAGGAGGACGCATTGCCAGCTGATTTGAGGATGCTGCAGCTGCCATGGCTGCAGCAACAGCCAGAGGATTTGGTAAAAGTCCAGCACCCAGAGTTTTTGGAAGTTCCTTTGAGAAAAGCAAGACAAAATAAAGCAAATGTGTAACCAACCAAATAAGATTGTAAAGATAATACAGTATTTTGAGAGAAAGACCAAGAGTCTTTACCATAAAGTCTGTGCGCTTCTTGTGCCGACTGAGAAGAGGATTGGGTTTCCCTGCAACTCCATCCCGATGCCTTCGGCTTGATATATGCTGCATCACAAAATAAGACACGCCAGTTAGATATATTATGTTACATATTGAGATTACTTGGAAATGAATTCACTCAACATCCTTTTTGTCTGTTTTCTTACCTGTTTAAGCTGCAGTTCTGAGTTGACTCTGACGTTGCAGATCTCACAGTGGAAGGTGCGTTCCTGAGTATTGGGGTCAGTGGACATCTCCCCTCCCTGCTCAAGGCTGGGTTTAGGACCCAAACGTGGGTATGCCTTAATGGGGCCTAGTCCACTCCGAGCCTCCAGAATTGTTTTATGTTTGGTACCTAAGAACAATAAAAGTAATGTCTATGTTTGTAATCAAGGCCATGTTAAAGTGTAATTTGTGTTTTGCTTACAATTTGACACATGAAGATTGGAGATTAATTACATTATTGTATTTTTAACTTGCCATTTTTCACCACTAAGTGGCAGTAAAGTGCCTATCTTTTCCCCTTGAGCAACTATGTCTCATGCTTTCTGGCATTGCCTCTAATAATTTATAGTGGTGTTGTTTATATCACAAGTCCTAAAAAGCTTTGTTGAACTTACCTTTGTTATGTGCCTCCAGCTGTGAGAGGGAATTAACAGCTACTTTGCACAGGGAGCAGTAGAGAAGCTTCTTGGCTTTCTCTTCCTCTGACTCTCCAGAAGAGGGGCTGGGTGCTGGGGACGGGGTGTCAGGAAGACCAGCCACTGCTGAGTCCCCAGATGGTGTGCTGAGGGTCGCGGAGGGGATGGGAGATGATGGTAAAGGTGTGCTGACAGAGGGCAAGAGGGGACACTCTGCGTCTGTTGAGCTAAATGTGGGTGTTGGGAGGCGGCTAGGGGTCAAAGGTGACTCCGAGTTGGAACATGATTGGGTGTCATCTGGAAACAGCACAAGGTTTTCAGGTTAATTAATCATTTGTGAAAGTGAAACATGCAATATCTTTGTCAACCTTGATGATCACTATATAAGAACATGAAACTATACTAAGCTGATTGGGATCTGGCCACCCTGGTGATATGTTAACCAGATAAGGGTTAGCGACATACAGGTTTTTTTTTAATTGATCAACTTTGGAGCATGAGCGCAATTAGAATGAATGAATGTTAGAATGAATGCTTGATACATTTCTGTTGATCAAAGCTGCAGGTTGGTAAGATCATATTTGAACTTTACTGCTTTTATACACCAGCCTACCAACACAGAGCTCTGGTTGGTTTCTACTGTGTGACACAGCAGCTGTGTTGAGCATCTGTGCCATTTTTGTGAGAGATTCCTGGGTGTGGGTATGTAACATCATATGTCACAGGTGATGCTCACCCTGCTTTTTAAGATCAGGCTCCGGGCTGGATGGTGAGGGGCCTGGTGGGGAGGGTGAAGCAGTAGGGGGAGGGTGCTGCTTGTCGCCATCTTGGAGACGAGCTGTCTTGGATGTCTCAATCCCCTTCACCCTCCGAGCATGGCGGTTTCCCTTATAGTGGGCCTCTGCCTGACTCTGGAAGGAGAGCAAGACATTTCAGAGTTTACAACTAATCATAGATTTGATGCTTATTTCCATTTTTTCAACAGAGCATTTAATTTGTTAATGTGCCTTTTTGCCAAACCAGTTGATGTCATCTTTACTTCTTCATGCAATTACACAGTAAGCATAATATTCACTTTGCTGTCACGAGAGAAAGGAAGAGATTTGAGACCAAACCTTGTGATCAGAAAGGTGCTGTCTTAATTCCTCTCAAATTCCTGTAACTGTTGGTGAAAATGAAGGTTTGGAAACTGAGAGTATGCTCTTTGTTCTCATTGATTAAATATGTTTGAACGACGAAGCTAACCCACAACATCTTGAGGTGGAAGTATGTGGTTTGCCGAGTGACTTCAAGGTAACAGTGACTTATACTGTCCAAGGCCATAAATAACTGACTAAATGATTTTCGATTGTTTCAAATTTGTCTTGTTAAAACATGTTAAACTAAACAATCATTTAGATTTTTATCCCTGAGGATAATCCAATAATTACTCTCAAATTCTGAAATATATCTTGGCACCAAGTGATTTTGGTGTATTACAGCAAATGGCTGCCCAGCTGATGGTTTGTGGGTCTGATGTGCTGATGAGGCTGTCAAAGAAGATTAGCCTCCAGAATATTCTCATCTTCCTTCACGAGCAGTGTAATCACCGTACTGGCCTGCTGAGCTGATGATGATTATTGAGTGGTGGGATTATCTGAAATGGGCTGGAGGGCTGTGCGACCACTGACAGCTGACAGTCAGCTGCTGAGAGGGAAAAAAATAAATCAAGAAGAGTTTGTGTCCACCAGTGTGTGTTTGGCTGCTTGTCCTTGTATAATCACACTTAAGAGGATCAATTTAAACAGGACATTTCAGTAAGTCCTTGGAGTGGGTGTAAAGTTTTGGTTGCAGTTTATCAGAGTTAAGGTTGAGGTGATGGGAGAGAAGTTACATTTTTCAGTTAAGTAAGCATTTATAAGAACTTTTACTTTTATACTTTACTTTTGCACTCAATATGTGATCTTATTGAAGACACTAATTTTATGGGTTGTTCCAATATTATTGGAACAATCCATTATTGCAACAATATAATGTGTTATGGCACAGATGACCACTTGTAGCATTACAGAGCAATAATTTTACGAATGTGTCCACAGTTTGTTTGTATAGGTATACATATTTATTCTGCTATTTCATACAGTTCTGCAGACAGTGGCATGACAGCACAAACAGAAGAAGTGTCTCAATTTGCTTACAAAGACGAAGAGCACTGCAAGCTAGCAACCATGAATACAAACAAAGTATGATTTACAACATTTTTTTAATTGGCTTGTATCTGAAATGCCTTTGCCTATGAAAGCTATAGCCTATCTCAAAGATACCCACACAATTCCAGTCGCTCCACATGCCACTCTGTCCTCTACACACTTATACTTCCACCTCGCTACACAAAGGGCACATGACTCCCTTGATCATGGGGTGCAGAATCATCAAATATGAAAGTAATTTCTACAGATACTAGGCTTGGAAATCAATGTTATCCTCTTAGTCCAGATATGCTTGTCAATATCAAATGAAATCAAAGGCAAGTATGAGGTGTTACGGCACAAATATAGTTCCTGTAAGCTCCTCACTGACAGTAATACAAGACTGTGTGTGACTATATGTGCATGTGTATGTACAGGCATAGACCTGTGGATTAGATGGGTTTCATTATGTCAATAACAAGGCAGAAGAAGCGCGTGACAGGTACATGGTGGGGGCTCAGTGGGATGGGATACTTCACTGAGGAAAGGGACCACTGGGACATGTATGAGATGCCTTTGTAAGCCTCAAGAATTAAGTGCCAATGATAGTTACCCATATAACCCTCCTCCTGATTGGTGATGACAGAAAGTCATATATAGCTCTGCCTCTGTAACCCAACTCCTCTGGCTAGTGCTCCCCAAAGCCCTACAAGTCCTCAAAGAAATGACAGCAGCAAGTTTGAGAGGGACAAATACTCAATGTTCCTTCTCCTCATTGCAGTCTATACTCTGTGTTGTCCATTTATTTTCCTCTCCCTTTCTGTGACTTCTAGTTGATTTCTTCTCTTTCTGCTCAAGCTTTGATACTTTCACTCTCCTTGTGACCTTCAACGTCAGGTCTTAGGAAATCGATGAAGACCTGCCATCAATTCAGACATAAAAAGCTTGACAGCTTTGGAGGTTAGGGGTAGGATGCAGCAGAGACAATAGGATGTAAAAGAGATTAAGACACAAGATCAGATCATTGGAGTTAAGAGGAAAAGTGAATAATGATGAAATATAAATGATATTTGGAATAGGAGGTGGAAAGGACTGAGAGAAGCAATGAAAAAGCCTATGGAAAGAAGGATTAAGATGACTGAGGAAGCATAGATGAGATTTAAGAGGGAGAAAATGAGAGCAAGTGAATGTCCCTGAAATCCTTTTCTCTCTAAGCAGGATGTGCTTTGATGTTTTATCTATAAAGCGACAAAGACACAGAAAGCAGGGAGAGCTGGTCTAGCAGCCAAATCTACTGTACAAGGGTGCAGGCAGCAACGACAGGAAGAGGGGGTAGGAAGAAGCTGGTGAGGTGGAGCAAAGGAGAAGGGACAGATGATACAGCATTTCCCACAGAGAGGGAAGCACAGACATTAAAACTGTAGAGGCAAATAGCAAGACAACTAACCTCACCAAGCAGATAAGAGTAGTGAATGAAACATGGTGTGGGGTGAGCTTTGAAAAGGACAAGAAGAGGCGGATTGAACAGAGAAAAAGAGAGAGAGGTGTCCAGTATGGTACTGCAGTGGTGACGATGGCTAATGCAGCATGGTGTGACGTCAGCCTTGCAGCAGAGCCGAGCTGAACACTGGCAGGCTAATATGTCCTCTGTGGCCTCAAATGAATTGCAACGTTATAATTACAACAATTATGTGGGGCTACGGTGTAGTAGCAGTGAGAAGCACCTGCTTCTTAATGGCCACTATCAATAAATCTGCCTCTTTCACTTTGTGTACACTTAAGCTGGAGAATTTCTATTTAACCTCGGCCTCACTCTGACATTAACAAGAAAGGCGTTATTAAAATACTTGAGTAGCTCATGACCTAAGGAGGACTTGATGAAAAATAATGAGTGTTTGTCTGCCTTTGAACTGCAGTTCAGCCTAGACAGCTTGAGTAAGCCAAATACTGTACTGTAAGCAGAGTATTCCTTCATTATTTAAGAATGTCCACCGTGCTTTAAACTCCCACTCTCTCAGGTTACTGTGGAAAGTGCTCTAGAGCTGAAGCAGAGCAGATGCACACCGTGCTCACAAGGAAAACAGCAGGCAGGACAAAACAGGTGGCTCAGTATTAGACATCTCAGCATAATGTGGGCTTGAGGCAAGCCATCCACACATTTGTGCACACACAGACATATTCTCATGTATGCATACTTAGTGAACATAAGTATGCATACACCAGTGTCTCCACCAGTCCTATACATCATGCTTTATGTAGACCATAAGAACAAGTTGGAAGATATGTGGCCCCTCACAGAGAGAACAGGGCAGCGTTACACAAGTTTCAGATGACTCCCTGCCTATGTCCTTTACACACCACTGCATTTAGAGTACAAATGTTTAGCACTTTATCATAGGAATGCATTTATATTTTTATCCAACCTTGTATTTCAGGCTTTGTTTGATTTCTTCTCATGTCTTAAGTTAGAGGATACAACTCTCTGCCTTTTCCATTCGTAAAAGTAATTAAGTCAATTCAATTGATGATGATATAGTTGTGGCACCACTGAAATGTTTAGTTTCACTTGTACTCAAGTGAACTGTAGAAGTTATTGTGAGTTGTGGATCATAAGATGCTTGTTTTCTTTGGCTCTCGAAGATGTGGAAATGGTCCATCTAAATCTGAACTATTTCTCTTTGCAAACAAACCCATTTTCAGACTGTGGAAAAATTTCAGCTCCATCTACATTATGTGGTCAAGGACACAGATACACAGTCACACAGACACACGCACACACACACACACACACACACACACACACACACACACACACACACACACACACACACACACACACACNACATTACATTCATTTCCAGGACGGTGTAACCCTAACCCTACCTTAACCTTAAATCAAGTCCTCACCCTATAATTTAATGATTTACAATTATGGGGACTTGAATTTTGTCCTCAAAGACAAGTGAATCCCCACATGTAACAGCAAATTGATTTACTATGAAAATACCTGGTACATACACGTACACACACACACACACACACACACACACACACACTCACAAATACACAAACATACTTTCACCTTGCTTTGGTGTATTTTACATAGACTTGCATTAATTACTTACATTAACCATAAACACTACTTGCCTAAAAGTAAACTTTTGCGTGGTTGCAAAAGGCGTCCACAACCATTTGAATTTAAGTCTGGTTTGTGTCCCTGGAAGTGACTTAAGTCATACGTATACACACATACACACACTGGACTCATAACACATCAATCATGTCATCCAGTAGCCGGTTTAGGATGTCCAGATTATGAGCTATTTGTTTTTCAACTTCAGTTTCCAGTTATGCCTCTTTAATGAGGACACTCAAATCATTCCTCTAAAGTTTCATCACTTCTGGCCTCTTTAATTTTAGCCCCTCTGCATCATGTTGGCACAGTACCGTCAGTCAAAACTGAAATGCAGAAAATGTGCTTAATAAGTGTTAAACTAGCTTTGAGGACAAGTTCATGTTTGCTGTGAATCCATTAAAACCCCATCATAGTGACCTTAAAATCTTCATTGTTGACAGAAGTTTGCAACCAATATGTTATCAAGTCACAGTTGAGCCTAATAACTTGTCTGTACGCATACCTGAGTCAAGTCTCGACAAACTAAAAAGAAAGCTTTCTGCAAATACTCTGAAATTTACCAACTGTCTTTCTTTACTGTTTGTTCAGCTTTTTTAACGCAGCATTCCCTTCAGACTTTGATACAAGAGCGCAGAAGGACATCAAAAAATTAACTGTCAGTGTAAATTAAGCAAGCAGGGTTTTCTCAGTCTTCCTCCCCCCACTTCCCTCTCTGGAGGGGCTAAAATTGGAGCTGAGAAACTGTGAACCAAGTTCTCACCTGCTCCAGCTGTACAGTCAATCACCAACTAACTTTGACTCCAGCCATCTAACTTTCCAGGTCATGAATTAATGTGTTTAGAGAGCAGATGCAGGGTTCTCAGCCTCCAGGAAATATCATCTAAAGGTATATGAATTTCTAAACATGCCCCCTTTAACCAGTTGACCTTTTGCTAAGCCAAGATCAGTCCACCAACCCCCCTCCCCCCACCGGTGTTACTGTCACTGTGGCCGTCAAGGTTTCAACTCTCACTGGGCACACAGCACAATTTACAATGTTAACAGTCTCAGATTTATTACTCAAATTATTACTATTACTATTTTTGATTTTACACAGAGAAAAACTAGGCAACTGTTGACAGGTGAAATAACAGCAGCAGCAGCAACAACAACAACAACCATAATAAATACTTTTATGGTCTTTCCAAACAACTTTATTTTCAGGGCATAATCTTGAAAAGGTGATTTAAAAGATGTTGCAGATCTAGTAGGCTACAGATCTTAAGACAAAAGTTACAGAGCTGATGTACCTTGATTCAAAGCCCAGTTACCTTTAGTCTTGAGCCAGGACTTAGGAAAAGCCAGAGGAGTCTCGCTTGAGCTTCTGAGGCTGCACTTAGCTGAGCAGCAATTCAGATATGTAACTGCAGTAGGAACCAGCCAATGCAGTGCTTCATATGTAATCAGTAAAATCCTTTAAAACTGACTGGGAACCAGTGCTGAGAGGCCAGAGCAAGGGTGACATGATCTTGTTGCTTTTGCGCTAAAAGCTGAGAGTGACTGTGTGTGTTTTCTCCTAACAGAAATCATGACATATTTTTATGGTGTATAAACTCTGAATTCTGAGATCTTGCATGACCTTTTAAAGATTAGCAAACGAGTGGAAAGGTTTGATTTTTAAGATGTTCCTCGGGTGGATGAAGCATAATTTGATGACTCTTGTGACTGTGACTCAAATATAAGATCACAATCAACATTACATCCAAGCTACTCACTGCAAGTTTGATATTTGCAGTCTGGGAGCCATGACGAGCTACAATAAAATCTACAATCCTATCATGAAAAGTTTATTTTTCTAATAAAAAACAAATGTTTGGAGAGCCTTCACAGTCCCTAGAATAAAGTTGTGTGTAGAGTTAGTCCTTGTTTTATTTGCTTGTTATGGAAAAGATTCTAGAAACTGTAGAATTTAAGATAACCCTGTTTGGTTCCTTAGCAACTTGTTTTCAAATTGTTTCTTCTAATATTTAGCATTACATGAAAAAAAGAATAGCATTCAGAATGAGCATATGAGAAGTGCACAGATATTTTTGGTTAATTATGGCACTGTGGCAGGACAAATTAGACTCTAGCGGGCGGCAACAGTCAGGATAATTCATGGCAAGCACTGAGGACTACCTGATGAGTTTGGCCAATGTAATCCTGTCTGGGGTAACCAACAAGGTTGGCTAGGGGTATTGGAGCATAACTCCCGCAAATAAAATCAAGTGCAGGATAGAGCTGCTAACATTAGCCTAAACTCTGATATAGCATTCATAACTGGTCTCACCGCAGGGAAACAGTACACAGTGGGCCTGATTTACTCAAGGTTTGCGTGTGTAAAACAAATAATACTTTTGGATGGACAATGACACAATACACAGAGAACTGACTTTTTTCACCTGAGTTAATATTATTTTAGTGGAATATTTTTGATTTTACTGATAGCATTGAAATGAATGAATGAATGCATTGACTTTGTCACAAATACCCTCCCAGATATCAGTTTTTCTGAAATTGTCAGGCTCAGTGTGTTTGTCACAAACAAGGCTTTTTAAATGTAGCATTTAAGCCCACAAACTTAGTGCTAAGTCAATGACATGCTTGATTACTAGTAGCAAGCTAGTTAGCCAGACATGCTAACATTTGCAGAAAAGTTTGAGCAGATGATATACTGTTTAGTCTGTTCTTTACAGTCACTACAGTCACACACACACACACACACACACACACACACACACACACACACACACACACACACACACACACACACACACACACACACACACACACACAGATGAGTGGATGGATAGGTAACGGAAGTAGTCGGGGATGTCGGTACAGGGGGTGCCTTCATTGAGAGCCCTGCAACTGCCCTATATACTGTACTCAGCTTAGGTTGTTGTGTTGTGTCAGAAATAACTCCCTTGAATTCGGACACTTAAATAAAATGGAGGATAGTAAATATCATTTTATTGTTCTCATTTTTATCTCTATAATCTTTATCCTTACTTTCCAACTATGTTTATGCATATAAGGAATGTGACTCTGGTTTAGTGGCTTGAAATGTACCTATATAACGGCAACAAAACAACAATCTTCAGAAAGTTTCACAAAAACTGTGAACATCTATAGTGCATTATGTAGTAAATATAGAGGGATTCCAGACACTTTCATTTTCTATAAAAGCAAAGGTGCATTTGAATAATTCAAGCTTTCATACCTCTGAGTTGAAGCGTATTTGACAGACGTTGCAGGAGATGATCGGCCTTTTTGTCTTCACCACAGGGGGCCCAAAGGTATGTGTCATCACAGCCTTCTGGACTGGGTCCATCTGAACAGAGAAGGCCCAAAGGTCAGATCAAAAATTCAGGAACACAGGAGGAACTCAGAGGGCAATGTTTTTCTTAACCGCAGTCCATCGAAAGGTTTCACCAAGTGAATGTGGATGAGAGAGAAGAGAGAAGTGTGTTAAAGAAAAAGTGCAAGTGAGTGACAGGGGGAAGGGAGAAGGGGGAGAGGGCTGGGAGATAAATAAGAGTGGAGAAGAGTGAATTGAAGTGAGAGCAGGGATTGATGTGGACAGGGTGGTGTGTATTTTCTCAGCAGCAGCTGGTGTTGCTGTTTGTGCCTCAGTTCTTGTGTGCTGCTCAAATGCTTTAATTCATGCTGGCATTAGAAGAGCCTAATCACAGACTCCCTATCTCCTAAAATTTGTACTTGATATGTTAAAAAAAACTACATTTTGAAACAAGATAGGCGTACACCAGAGTTATAGATTTTCTGTGTGATATCTTTTAAAAATGGTTAAAGATGGCTCACTCGGTGGTGCAGTGGTTAGAGTGTATGCCATATGGAGCAGTGCTCTTAAGCGGCGTAACCCGGTTCGAATTCCGGCCGGAGCATCCTTTCTCCACGTGTCTACCCATTTCCTGTCTACCAACTTTACAAAAAAAGTGTCTGAGGTAAAATGTTTTCAAAAATTACAATTTTAAATCAACTAGCCAAAATTAATACAGACAGCTTGGGGTTATATATAACCTACATATAATGTGGATTATTTTGATTAGGTACAATATATAAATTTAAAGGGGAATTCCTGTTTTTTTTTTCAATCAATCAAACTTTATATAGCATTTTTCACATATTAAAAATGTAACAAAGTGCTTCACAAAATAAAAACAAAAACATAAAAATGTAAAAACAGTTTTTTTGCAACCTGGACCTTATTTCTAGGGTTAAATACATTTATATACCCACCCCAGAAAGTTTGGTGTAATTTGGAGTCCATCCGACGTTACACCAAACTTTCTGGGGTGAGTATATAACTGTATTTATCCCTAGAAATAAGATCACAGATTTACATGTTTGAATACATACAAAAAACTATTTTGATAATTGGTTACTTGTTTTTTTTTTTAGAAACAGGTTTGTTATGTACAGTTATGATATTTCACCTACAATTTATATTTCCTGTGGGAAATATGCCAAATAAATGAATAAATAAATTCACTAATAGCATATTAAATAGCCTAATATTGTGTGAGCTATATTATGCTGCTAAGACAACTGAAATACAAACTTGCAATATGATGCAAAAGTTTGTTTTGCCTTCACTGTTAAGACATCTGAAGATTTGAAGTATTGGTACTTTCCATGAGATTTAGACTGCATTTTATTCAAACCTTTCTGAAATTATCATTACAGCTTCAATAACTGGTCAATTTAATTTACCATGATCTTCAGATCCTGAGCAAGATTTAAAAATTAAGGCATTTATTAAAGGATGAATATGTAGAATGCAGAGCCGTTGATAGACAGTCTGGCCAACTAGGTGTTCAAACATTTGAGCTATCCCGCTGTGCTGATTGGTTCTGAGCTGGTCATGTGTTTCATGAGTGCCATGTTTGCTACCAATATTCCAATATTCACGCAGCAGTTCCCATAGCCAAACTGTTCTGTTTATGCCTGCAGAGGCTGTGTTGTGTAGTAGTGAATGTGTCACCAACGGGAGAAGGGGGTTGAGAAAGCAGCAGCTGCCAACAAGCAACAATAGATATAAAACAAACACAGAGATCAAGGTGAAGTATGGTGTGGGACTCATTGTAAACTTGCACCTTGGCCATTTTCAACCCAGTCCCCTCTGAGCGGGTTGGACTGACCCCTGAGCATGCTAACATGCTAACAGGCTTCCTCATAAACACTATGGAGTTACTTGACTTTGTTAGGAGTGAACAAAGTCAAGTATGAGGCTTTAATTAAATAGGCATACATGTGAGTAGACTCTCTCTCTCTCTCTCTCTCTCTCTCTCTCTCTCTCTCTCTCTNTTATATTTTGGCAAGAATTGTCAGCCTCAAGTAATATTATGCTTTTGATTAAGTTGTTGTTAGATGTGGTTGTTGATGTTGATCAGTTGAGTTGCAAAGTGACAAATTTGGGAAATCACGATGTCTAGAAGGTATCAGTGGCTACATGAAGTGGGCTCAAGCCCCTATTCCACTGCGGGCAATGTCGAGCTGGTATGTCATGGGCTTATTCCCTACACTACTTCATTATCAATGAATCATTTAGCTAAATCGTGTTGTAGCCAAGACAGCCACTGGAAAAAAAAATCACTGTTTACTGAGTTATTACAAACACTGCTAGCAACAGTTAGCCCAGATAATCAATGATAACCATGAAGACAGCCCCGCGCTTAGAGACCATACTTAACAACTCACAATGCCGGCTGCTATTGGCTGGTACAATGTAAAGTAGGGGTTGCAAAATTCCGAGAATTTTCAAACTTGGACACTTTCCATGGGAATTTATGGAAAATAATGGAAATGAACAGGAATAAACCAGGAATGTACTAAATTGAATGTACATTTTTAATAAAGAACTTAACTAAGGAAAGTTGGGGGAAATAACATTTTAGCATAATCCTGACTAAAACAACCAGATATCATGCAGTACACTTGAATATCTCAGCTATAACACATGTTTACTGCAGGGCTACTGAGACCATGCCCTCTATGTGCACTGCGCTTTCCTCCATCACGTGCACAGATGATTTTTAGAGCCCTCAACCACACTTGGAGCCCAGAGCCACACATTTGACACTGAAGCAAGTTTGATGTGTCGAACATGTCAAAATGTGTAAAGTTATTTAATTCAGACAAAATATAATTTTTCAAGGAAATGGTATACTTTTATTCTGACTCATATATTTTTTTTTAACCAATCTTGTGATCTCAGAAATATGCCACATCACCTCTCTTATGAAATGTTTACTACCTCATTTTTAGACAAGTCAAATGGACTCATGTGAGCTCTCTGACCCATTGGCAGGGTTCAACAACCACAATGCTGGGTGTTGCCCTCATTAAGGCGCCAAAAGTACATTGTGGTTTTACTCAGCCTCTCATCTCCTGTTTGTCTGTGAGCATACACTGCCAAATGAGAGACTGTTTACACTCTCAAGCTCCAAGCACCAGGGGAAATGGTATAATTGGTCTGAAAACTTAAACCCTGTTTGAATGCATTGTTGGAAATATTTATAGACTTCAGCCTGATTTTTTTTTTTTTGCTTGTCTCTTCCCTCTCCACATTGCCTCGTTCTCTCTCTTTTTTGTGCTTTTTCATATAGGGACCTGAAACATTGCCACTTTTGTTTTTGTTTACATTTGCATGTTTTTTGTCAGTGTGTCTGGCATGTCAGCTTGCGTTTTGTGAACAAGGTAAATTAAATGAACCACTTTTTTTTATGTGTGACTCTCATTCTCACATCACGTGTCTTTCTCTGCTTCTTCAACCACCTGTCCTCATCAGGCTCTTTTGCTGTACATCTGTTCCTTAGTTATAACCTCTTTAACCTACTAGTCATACTTGAATTACTTGAATTTTGGAGATGAATTTTAATGGCGTGTGTGAACAGGGCATGGACAGACAGCCTTTTTAAAAACCTGGTGTGATCTGGTGTTTTGGTCTTTCACAGCTGTTTAACATTCATGCCCATCTGATCTTTGTAGGGCCACGGTGGAAAAAATGTATTAGAGAATAAAGTAATACATTGTTGTTAGTTATTTAAAGTAACTCTTAAATTAACAACAACAATTAACGTGTTGTCCGACACAATGATTTAATGTTGTCTTCAGCATCACTATCAGTGCATGCGTCATTTATACTTCGGGTTAATTCAATGCAGTGCAGAAAGACAATGAAAATTACTTTATAGAAATGCAATTACAAATATGCACTGAATGGCTATGACTGAAAAAAAGAATAGTATCAAAAATGTGATGTAATGTAATTCTAACTTTAAAGTATTTTTTCTCTTCTGAACTGAGAACCTGACGCAGAGGTTAATAACATGGACATTAAACTTTAGCCTTACAGAAAAATTATTTTCCCCTGGAGTGTTAGAAATCAACAGTGTCAGAGTCTCTCGCTCTGCCCACACAATGCCTCAGTGCGCAACTTATGTTTCATTGCAAGAAGGTGAGACCTACAGTATGCACCTGAGAATATAAAGTGGAAATTATCTGTAAACCTGGTAAGGCAGACATAATATGAGTTCTCAGAAATGATGTGTGGACATTCCCCTGATTTTTTTTCCTAAACTGGAACATAACTGTGTTTGAATCACAGTGATGGAGTGTTTTTGTCAGCCTGCCCTTCTCTGTGTCCTCTCAGTTGCTGCCTCTGAAGATGATAAGCTGAATTTGTCCATCCGGCTTTGTGCAGCTTTTCTCGGCAAGCTGCAGCCTTCCAGATTTCTGCAGTGTGTTAGACTTGCATATATTTTACTGTGCAGAAGACAGAGTGATTTGGATTGACATGAACTGGCATTAGTGGCCACACTCAATGTCCTCTGTAAAGTAGGATGAATCATGAACTTGCAGGAGGATCATTTTGGCCCAGTGCATGCAGATGAACTGAATTAAAATGATGTGTGTGTGTGTGTGTGTGTGTGTGTGTGTGTGTGTGTGTGTGTGTGTGTGTGTGTGTGTNGTGTCTGTGTGTGTGTGTGTGTGTACTGCACGTGCATCTGTGTCTGTCACCACACTGACCTTCACATGAAACCCAATCTGGAAATGAGAAGGAGCCACAGAAAATGCTGACTGCAGAAAACCTAGCCTGCCCCCCTTATACAATTGATTAGCTGTAACTCATTTTATTGCAGTAAAACACTCGCCTGGGCATTTTCTCAATTATGCTGAAACTCATTCTGCTGAATAAAAAGTAAACAGCTGTCACCTTATCATTTAGGATTATTATGTATAAATCCTCACTGCTTTATCACTTGTCGTCACTCAGGAAGCAAAACACTAAAACCACAATTGAATACCAACTCTGTCTTCTGTTAAGCAAAATGCGACAACAACAAATGCCAGACACTGTTTGCGTGCACACACACACATGTGCATTTATGCCCATGTACAGGTTTCCCTGCGAGCACTCACCGTATTGAAGTTGTGAAAGAGGCCGATGGTAGCTGGGTGAGGCGTCTCCAGGGGGAATTGGAGGAAGGGTTTCATGTCCAGAGGAGGTGGTGGGATGACAGACGGGCTTCTGAGGAAGGCAGGGACCGGCCCCGGTCGGTTTACACTTCCTGTGGTAGATGTACAAATAGGGAAATTTGAGATTAAAAATTGTGAGGAAAAAAAAAGCATGAAAGCTCATAAATAAAACACCTGGTCAAATTTTGCTCTTTCAGAGGAAAGTTTCGAGACTGAAAATCACAAACTGAAATCATTGCACAGGGTCTGTTACTGACAAGATACAAATAACTACCTCAGTCATGACTGTACTGAAAATAGCTAAACTTTAAGAAGTAATTTACACTAATATAGATGCTCTGGATAATAACAACTCAATAGCTTTTGTGTCCTGAAGAAAATGTTACTAGTGAAATACATTGGTGTCTTTTCTTAAGAATACACATAGATCGACTAACACACATTTGCAAACTGGCTACAGTCAGACAGTTAAGTTTACGACTTGGGGACTGTAACACCCCTTACTTATTATCTTTGTGTGTTTTTTATGTATATGTTGGTTATGGTTTGTTCGCTTCCTCTTCTCATATCTAAAGATATGTCTTTATCCAATCAAATGAAAAAAGAAGTAAAAACCCTTCCACAGTGAATTAATTTTTTGTTAAATGAATATTGATACTACTCTCACATCATTACAGTCCAGTTTTTATGCTAAGCTAACAAGCATTAATCTTTTTAACTAATTGGCAAGAGAGAGAATAAGAAAATCTTCCAAAATGTTAAACTGTCTTTAAAGCAAAGTGTCAGATCTGCACAGGTGTTTATCCAGTTTTGACTGAACTAGAAGTTTATTTTTTGCTTTATTGTTAAAATAAATGTTATTTTCTTCTTCTGAATCAAAAGCATGATCTTCTCCGTCATGTTCCAATGTCGAGCCCCACTACCCACCCACACCTCCTCTGTCTTTGCTCCTCTTGCTCACTTTTCTCTCACTAGCAGCTCAGCAGCGGTGGATGCCTGCACTCGAGGGGCAGGAGGGCTAAGCTCCTTAAGCCTCACAGCTGGGGCGCTGCAGATATCCGCCTTTTCTCAATTTCTCCCTCTGTCTCTCTCTCACCAAGCGTCGTTCTCTATCCCCATTTCACGGTCCCTTATTCTGTCTGCCTGCCTGCCTCTGTATTCCTCATATGTACTTCTCCTCACTCCAGCACCAGTCCTTCTGCTTGTTTTGTTCCTTCTTCTCCTCATCCCCATCCTCTCTCCCTGTTTCTCTTTATTCCACTTCTGCTTCCGGTAGTTATTCTTCTTTTTAACGTAAAACCAGCACGATGCTTTAGGCCCAATCTGGCTATGCAGATAGAATTTGTATAATCTTTTCTCCTGAGATTATGTGTAACCGTCATCCTTTATTGCTGCTGCTTTGTGAAGACTTCTTAACAATTTTGTTACATATGAAAAGAAAAACTGGTCACTTGTCAAAATGAGGGGAAGAAAAAGCTATTTTGGTAACAGCAGAGGAGGCTCCTTTCACTGACGGTGGGGGAGACGTAAAGAATGTGCTGTCAGGATCAGAAATAGATGGAGGGGAAAGTCTTTCCCTCTGGCATTCCTCTTCAGACCGTTTGAGTCCTTGGGAGGTTGTGGCAGCTGAAGCTCAGCTGTAGCTATTGTCATTTGTGTGTAGCTGCTCACACATATGCTGCACAAGAAGGAGGGAGTGAAGAAGGTACGAAGGGTAATAAGATACAGAAATGGAGGTCATAGTTTCAATGTCCTTCAGTCATACCAAGAATCCCATAGCTCACATGGGGGTCATTATCACCTCTCCAAACCAACTACAGCAAGATTTGTGTAGAGTGAAAAACCTTTGGTAATAAGACACCTTAGTTCACACCAACATATGAACATGTAGGAATGAGTGAACGCTCAACACCAGATACCATGAAGAAATATGCATAAGCAACAACAAAGTAAAAATACTTTTTAATAAAGAAGCAATCTGGCACTATGCTGAAATGCTCATATAAAAATTTGCAATTTGTTTTTTTTTTTTTATTCTAGTGCTTGAAATGTTAAAATATTAAAGCTTGTAACGTTCAAAATGTTTGCTGCTTTGTGATTTATTGTCAACACAACCTATGAATGTGTCACAAATATATTTATATTTCATTTAAAAAAACAGGATAGAAAATGTTTTAAACTGCATTCCAATGAGTACCTACACACTATATCAAAGCCCTCTTTAATTTTATTTGTGATGTTTCATCCAACTACAGATCTCCCTTGGGCACAAAAAAGAAGATCTGTTGTTGGTACCACTTTTTATTTAATTAATAATTTAATAATTTCCTTGACACTTCTTGGACTCTAGTTTGTCAGCAAATGTGACTTAAAAGATGTGAGTGGTGTATTTGCTATTTTCATCCGATAGCCCAGGACAGTGTACGTGTAAGTCAAAGTCAAACTAAACAATAAACATTATTGTTGCATTGTAACAAGATGTCACCAACATGCGTGTGTGGTTCATTTTTGTGTTTTTTTTTAAAAATAATTTTTGGACAAGAAAATAGAAAATAATTTAGGGGGTTCAGTTTAATTGTTGGTTTTGGTCTTTTTAAGGGGTTTGTTGACAAAAAAAAGATTAGATTATGAGACTGAACCACGGATTACTTCTCGCATCCAGTTATTAAACAATTAAAAACAGACTTCTACGAGTCTTAGACATAATTAAACATGACTACAGCAATGTTTCAAACTGTATGGATTTGGTGAGACGTATGATCATTATGTTTCCTCTTCAGTTAGTGTATTCCTGACATGCTTCTGCTAAATCCACTGCTCATTTTACGCCACATTACAAATTTAAAGGTCTGCTGTTCCTTATAAATCTGTATTTTCAATACAGACATTCAGAATAGAGTGATATATTTACAGTTGGCACACAACATTTTCTGTGACATATTCTGCAGCACCCCATAGTAGTTTGAATGTGAAGCGGTAGCATCCTCTGATCCCCCCTCCCCTCAGCTCCCATGCACCGAGTGATTTACAATGACATCAGATAAGTGAACGCCACGACGCTTCAACAGTGGCCACGCAGGAGGGAGAGCATTGATTGGACACATTCTGAGGAGAGTTAAAGTGTTAAAGTGCTGCCAAACTCTATAAATCCAGGCCTCCCCGTCTATTGCCCCTTCTCTCCACTAAAATGAACAGACAGCGCTGTCTCACCCAGCCCCCTCATCTCACCGCCTTTTTTTTCTAATGCAAATGTTTGGGTGAGAAGAAGATCAATGCCTGTGTAATAGCTTATTGAATTTTTGTGTAGATTGTGAGAGAGAGGTAGTTGGACAGAAATGAAGAGATGCAGAAGGTGGTGGGAAAAAAAGAAGAAAAACAGACGTCCAGAATCTTATCGTCACACTAGATTTCACAAACCCCCAATGTGCACACAAAGGCATGCACACATCAATGTGCTGTGACTAAGGCCTCTCAAATTGGCAATTCATTTAGCCAATTTAGGTTTAATGATCACAGAGGTAATGTCAATGTCAGTGAGGATGCCGGAGCTTCTCTGTATTCTCTGCCTGCCTCCATCTTTGTGCTCCATGACAGGACCAGAAGGGAAGGGGGGACAGGAGACTTGGGGGGGGGGGGTGTTGGTTGACATGCTGTCTAACAGAATGAAGTCAGATGAGAAGCAGAAGCACTGCAGGGTCCTGTCGACAAAAAAATAAAATAAAAACATTGCCACATTTAGTTCCAGGCCCCCTCAGCTCCACACTCAAGAGGACTGGCTCAGCACACGATGCCAGCCGCCTCACATCTGCATCTAAATGGGTTGTGCTCAGATGACTCTAAAATGAGCTTCTGCGGCAGATTAGCCAACATCCCCTGATAAAAAAAAAACCCCTCTATGTCACTGCTGCAGAGAAGGGACAACTGTGGTGGCAGCAGGTCTGTTAATCAGAAAGCCTACTGTCAATCCACTGTGTTCTTGTTGGTCTTTCTCCCAAGTTATATCACAGAGAGACAGTGTCGAGTTGATCCTACATTTGGTGGCAGATGATGCTGTTACTATGCCGATGATCATCATTTGTTAAAATGATTTATGACTCCTGTTTGTAGTTTAGTGGCAAGAATGCTAAGCTGCTAACTTTGTCGCGGTTGCAGGAGAGGGTGGCTCTGTCTTTGTGTCGCATACTGCTACTGTGAAGGACTGAGCATGAAATCCAATTTACTGCAGCTCAGCTTACCCTCAAGTCAAAGGCAGCTATATCAACCTAAACGGGAGGACAGATGACAATACACACACATTGACACACAAAGCTTTGTAGTCTGAATTAATGATGCTCTAAAAGAAGTCACTTACAGGCTGATTAATGTGGTGATGGTCTGCGTGAGATCTGGACAGTGAGGGAAGGACATGGTGGAGAAGGAGAGCTGAGTGCTGGTAAAGGAGAGCATAGTTGATTTCAGTCTGCACTTTGTTTTAATGATAGATGCTTTGCGCCCCAGTGGCCAGACTTAAATGCAGCCTCCCAGAGAACTCTCAGAAGTCCTCTTTCACTGAAAATGTGTGTGTGTGTGTGTGTGTGTGTGTGTGTGTGTGNGTGGTGGTGGTGGTGGTGGTAGTGGGGGGAGGGGGGCTGTTTTCATGCAGTGCTCCCAAGATTAGCTCAATCCTTCTGCAGCTGATTTCATGCAGTATTTGTAATTAACGAAGACTTTTGTTTTTCCCCTACAGATTTTGCACTGCTCTCATTCATTTTTTAAAAAAAAAAAGTAATAATAGTGTTACATTGCTTTGTTTGGACTTTTCCCCGTTAATAATTTCTTGTGAAAAATTCTGTCTGTCTCTTTGTAGTGTCTGGTTATGAGGTGTCATAAAGTGGCAAGCAGCCTGTGATTGGGAGAATGGGAAAGAACAAGAGATGACGAGCTAAGAGGGTCTTGGTAAGAAATAATGGCAGTGGGACTGAATGGATGGAGTTGACTAAGTGAGGAAGAAAGGTCTGGGCGAGGAGGGGAGATGAGGTGGAAAGAGAAGGAAAGCATCGGGGGGAGGGGGCTGCATGTTTTGAGGTGAGTCCAAGGTGACCAAAGGAGGTAAAGAATCATGTTAACCTGCAGGTTAATGTACAGAAGAAATACCATCTGTGAACTGAAAAATGCAGTCGTACTTTGTGACTGGACACACATCTGTTAAAAATCTCATAGTTAATGTCAAATTATTGAAAGCAGTGATGTCAGTACAGCTGAGGGTGAACCTTTGGCTGTCATATGCAAAATATCAAATGCGCATGAGCAGTTTACAGTTATTTTGCTGTTCTCCTCATGAGTTGTCCACATGTCTTGTCTTGTCTTAATCCACAGACATTTGGTTGGGTTTTTGATGTATGTTTGCAGCACTGTGCATTACCGTCTCTTTGTTTTAGTCTGAATGAGCCACCTTTCCCTCATGGGTCTGTGTAGCAATTCTAGTATGTGTTTGAATCATATGTGAAAGCTGTAAGCAGAATTTCTACCTAAATTATTTGCTCAGTTTGTCAGTTCAAGACAGATGCGGAAATATTTATACAAATATTTTGTCCCTAGTTGATGCAGTAGCTGTGATTTACATGAGTACAGCAGATTTTACTCTAGGTCAGAGTTAACCAGTTTTTGAGATGATTTCTGTTCGAGTTAAGTGTGTTTTTGGAAAGCTGTTGTCAGTACACTGAGATCACAGAAACAGTAGACATGTTCTTGCCTCAGTCCACGTTTTCTAAATTTCTTTCAGAGAGATGGTAAAGAAAATAAAAGATATAAGAATTCAAATGCAAGAATTTACATTTAAATGCATTTTTTGCTTGTGTTTCTTGTAAACATACTGAATACTGTCAGTGTTCTTTGGATGTGCTTTGAGGTCTGACAAAGATTTAGAACTTCCTTCATCATAGTACATTTGCAAAACTAATTTTTACATTCAAGTTGGGTAGCTTGCAACTATTTTCTTTCTTTTATCATCACTAACTATTGATCAGCAGAGCAGCATGAAACAGAAAAGTGTACCTGCTTGTATCCACATGCATGTCGAGATATAAACCAAATGGGGGACCTGCTTGTAAAAAATATTTCTCCATAGCGCTGCTCATGTTCAATAACTCCACATGGTACATTTAAGGCACAGAAAGGTCAGTAGATAGGATTTCAACAGTATATTTACAGAACGAAACATAATCTTATTGATAAAATCTTTGCAGATATGTCTATGTTCACGTGCTGGATAGTGAGAGCTCATTTCATCAAGAGGTTTGAACATCTGCCTCTTCCGTGGCTTCTGTTAGGCTTCAGCTCTTCAGGGAGCTGCTGGAACAACCTGTCTGCCAACTTTCTCTTTCATTATACTGCGGTAGTGATGTAGCACAGTTTGAACCACACAGAGAACATTACACTACGAAACTACGCACAGCTAAGTGAGGGCCATTAAGAGATCCGCCATGTCAACATGACTGGCAGCCCTGCCCCACATTATTATTATGTTTGTCGAACCATTTACACACCTGCTGGGAGCTGGAAGAACACACTACCACAGATACGGACCCACAGAAACCTGAGCATGTAAAGTACACAAGCAAGCACATGAACACACAAAAGCGCACATGTGAATGGATGAACATGCATACAGTACGTAACAATGGAATCGGATGTGCAGCAACCAGGTGCATCTTCCTTTAATATAACAGAAAGCACACAAAGGCAATCATAGCTTGATATCAACAGAAAAAATAGAGCAAGTGGCCGTATAGAGGTTAAATGCATACAGTATGTTATTTTTAGCAGAAGCAGAAATTATAGGCTGTGTTTTTGTTGAGAGTGAGTGTGGTTTTATGTTATACCAAGGTCTTCAAGCTACACGCAAAGATTACGCAGGGTGAGACAGACTCAACTGTGGTCTGCACAACTTCAGAAAAATAAACAACATAACAATAAATATCAAAGAGACTTTATGCTCAGCCTATGTGCCCTCTTTCCTTATTTTGTATCTTTGAAACCAGTAAATGACAGACATGTTTTGTGCCCTTGGTTCCAAGGCCCTCTAATTATATATA
>JANJYP010054701.1:0-13692 GCA_024605115.1 Rastrelliger brachysoma
TATTGTTTGTTTTGAGAGATGGAACTGACTTTAAGATAACACTGGGGCCTCACTCTAAAACCCTGTCATGTCAGATAGCATGGGAGGCTGTACTAGTGGACTATAAAGTGAATTCCTGCAGTGAAGGTTTAGAGCAACTCTTCATCACATCTCCATATAAGTTGACTGCACACTGTTTTATAGCATGTGCAGAAGACTCTGGTGTTTTTAATGTCATTAATTCAAAGTACATGTTGATTTCTGCACCTCTTTTTTATAAGTCGGCTCACCACTAAGGCTCTAGTATTATTCTTTTTTCTTTTTTTTTTTTTAATCACAGCCTGCCAGATGACTATGGGCTTTTTAATGCTTGTAGCTTTTGGCCACCCTCACACTGTCTCAGCCTACTCTTCACTGCACCAGGTATAGCAAAGGGAAAGAGACATTTCTTCTACAGAGATTACTTTACATCAGTGCTGTGTTGACACGCTCAAACACGGTGTAGGTGTGATGATGAAATACTTGGTATCTGGTAAATGCACAAGGGGATTTAGTATAAATTGTAACTTATATAATTATAAATTGTCTCTGTCAAGTACAATAACTAACTAAATTGCATGCATTCACCAAAGGAAATCTGTTAGTTAAGGTTATAATGATTCACTTAAAAGGAGAAGAGAGGAGTCAGATCAGACAAGGCAGCAGGGATGCAAGAAAAAAAGAACATCAAAGATTTTTTTTTTTTTTAAATGAGGCTTTAATTGTGATGTTACTAGGAGCTAGGAGCACTGACAGCAACAGCATGGTCACCTTTAGTCTTTAACCTTGACACAAGAACTGTCAGGAGGCTCCTGTCTGAGGATATCAAGCAAAATTCAGAGACAACTTGGGGTCAGGTCATTGAAAAACGAAAAACAAAAAACATTAGCAGCTCTTAAAAATCGACGCTACAGTATAAACAGGCACCCAGTGATGATGCTAAAACAGGGAGGATGTGCTCCTGCCTCTTTGCATTAGTTAAACATCTTCTTGCAGCAACACACTGTAGCAGCTGATAACGCAGGCATTGTGTCATTGAAGTAATCATGAGAAAGAAAACATCTATAAAGATATCATTTAAAGATCATTTCAGTGTTGTTGTTGTTGTTTTTTTCTCTATAAAATATTCACAACCAACTGACGAGATATAATGAGACAAACAAGGTTTTGTCAAATTTCCTAATCCCAAAGGCGCTTTTATCAAGAGACAGCACTACGGTATTACATTTGATGGACCTTGAAAGTGAATTGCAAACATAATGTACTTCAACAAAATATTATTCATATTTCTAAACATCTCTAAGGTTTTACCTATTTGGTATCAGCCTGCCAGAAGAGCTATTTTATTAATAATGTGCTGCACCCTGGCTATTCTGGAGATACCCTACAAACATGAACTGCAGTCTATAACACACCTGTAATAAGATTTTTACAGTAGCCATAGGGCATACCTATGAATACTGATTCTATCTTTACTGAGACTGAAACTAAGGCTGTGTAAAGAAGTCAGTGCAGTTTCAGTCTGTCCCTCAGTCTGCTTGAGAAAACTTTATATTAAACAGTAGATGCTGCTTTATGTTTTATCATATCACAAGCAGAAATGCAACCAGCAAAGTCCACAGCAGCTACGACTACCGATCAGACAGAAGGCTGAAAGGATAACATTTTTTTTGCAATCAGGATAGATGCCATTCTGCTGTCTGTGAACTGGGCAGTCAGACCTTGCCTTGATGCATATCCATGAATATCACAAACAGGCGAGGGGATAGCTTTGTAGGACTCTGACACCCACCCTGAATGAGTCTGACTTGTGCCAAGAATGGGAACACAGTTCTCTGTGAGGACAGGATGACTAGCAGTAGTGACTATGTCCTCCTGTATACAGTACCTGTCATAGGTTCCCCTATAGAAAATGTATTTTTCCTATTCTGCAGAATATGTGTATGAGAGCAGGGTTGGATAATAATGCAATAAAAAAAAGCATTTGTTTTTTAGTGAAATTAATGTTATGCTAAGTAATTCAGTTCTCAGATTGTTACCTTTGCTTTTAAATGTCAGACATTTTTAGCCAGATGATATCAACTATTAAAGAACAGAGCTGTTTTGTATGCAAGGCGCCAAAAGTATTCAGATGATGCAGGCGGTTTGTTTACTCAGTTTCTAGACGAGTTTTGCACATTTCCAGTATTGTGGTGGCCTTATAAAAATTCAGGGCCAAGTGATTATCATACAAAAGTGTATAGTGCCTGTTCCTTTTGGTTATACTCATTTGATTGCTCCTATTTTCAATGTCGCAGACTTGGATTGAACTACAACCAGTTTCGCGTGTGCAACGTGTCTGGTAGCGGTCAGGGTTTTCAGAAAGCAAGTTTTGCGGGGTTTTAATTGTGTATGAGAAAAGAAAAGAAAAGGGTAGGAAAAAGCAGGACAGTCTTACTGAATATAAACTGTTAGAGTTTTATTGGCCTTGAAGTCTTATCAAAGCAAGAGTATGAAAAATAAATAATTTATATACAAGCAACACAATAATTCAAATCCAGTATTCACATTTCTACTGAAAATGACCAATTATTATTTACACTTCCATCAATTATTTACTGTCAATTGACCAACTGATCAATTAATCACATTTCTACTTCTACCCTAGGTTTTTATAGATTGGTTATTACTGTCTTGTGCATGAGTGGTATGTGTATATAAAGCACAATTTATTTTTATTTTGGGGCACTTTTTTATATGTAACAGTAGAATGCAGTAAGTTGCTTTTACCACATAATATAAGTTGGTACGGCCTGAAATGCTTAACAACAAACTGCTGGATTTAGTATAAAATGACTGGAATGTGGTAAAAAATTCACACTTTTTTATGCTATCCAAACTCTGGATGAATAACTTTGGTGATTCTTTAGTGAGGTGAAAATTTCAAATTGTACAATATTTTGGTTTTTGATCTGCAAAACTAATTAACATTCCTTGATTAGCACAATTTTGCTACATGTAATTACACTTAACTTAATGGTCAGCAAGGTAAACATTATATATTGTAATTGTGATCATGTTAGCCTATGCTGTGCCTAAGTACAGTCTCACAGAGCTGCTGTGTTTCCTGAAGACTTGTTAATTCTTATTTTATGATGCTCAGTAGCGCCGTGCCAGCTCATTAAAGAGTGATGAAACCCAGGATGAGATGCTGCTAGCTTAAGTGTCAATAGATGGGATAGATGTATCACTGTGCTACACTGAAATGTGACAGTGTCAACTTGGCCTGGAAACTTTCAGTCCATTTATATCAGCGCAACAACACCTCTGTCAGAAATTATTTGTCCGTTTCAGCATCTTCTAAAGATATTTTAACTGTAAGGAAACACTGTTTCGGTGCAGTTTCAATATTTTCATTTTAGTTTATGGGTAATCTTATCCCACTGAAGTGCACAGTATTTCATTATTATATACCACATCACAGCAGAACTCCATTTTGTTCTTTTTTTTTTTTACTGAACCACAGACCTGAACAGAATAGAAAAAAAAATTGCATCTTTGAACCGATGAAGAGAATGATAAGAACACAATATCCCCTCTGAGCAGTGCCTTGGGAATTGAGAGCACTCACCACTTTGTTGAGAGCATCGTCTACTGTTTATTTTGAGACCAGGCTGTGATCTTACTAGTTTACTGTATATCAGTGGTACCGAAATAAATAAAAGCTACATTGTCTTTCAGAGGCTGATGTTTTATTTAGGAAAACAACAATGACTTCTGTAACAGTCAAAATCACATCATCATGGGACACATTACCAAGAAATTATTTTTACTGTGTTCCTTGAAAGTAGACAAATCAATTACTTCTAATTAAGATTTATTCACAATAAGAGTAAACAAACTATTTAGGTTAAAAAAACATCAAACTTCAGCTTTTACAGAGAATCTATTTTTGTAGTAATATGACAGGAGCATGGCACTTTTCAGGCTCCCAAAGGTTTTTGCATTTATTGTTTTATCATTTTTATGCATGCATGTCATTTGGAAGATGATGTGGCTATTTTTCATCCCAGCTATGTCAGGCATATGTTAAGCCTGTTGTTAATTGTGATTTTGAGTCGATGAGCAAGTTGCCGGTTGGCTGCGGAAATCAATTCACAGCTCATTGAGTCTTTTTGAACCAGTTAGTCACTTGAGGTTAAAGATAGCTGTTTGATAGAATGTAGGAGAGTGGTGCCAGTGTACTTTAAGTGTGATCATTAGTGTCTATTTAGTGCTCAGCTAGTTATGATATTATACTGAGCCCTCTGCTGATGGCTGCTAATGTCAAAGTCACAAGACTTATTCAGTTAGTAATTGCTCGTGCATGTCATCTCCTTATAAAATCCAAGCCAGAGTTCTATATGCTGTAACCTTGTACTTTAGTTTGCTAACACTTTATTTTAGATGACCCATATTTAAATAACTTTAAGTCACTTTAAGCCGGGTGGCTACTGTACAGCTAAACCAACTATAACACCTCTGTCAATTGCCATTGTCACATTTACCCCTAATGCTCCACAAACACCCATATTGGTAGGCAGAGACACTAATCAGTGCATACACATTGCAGGAGTACTGGAGCTTGCAGGAGTACAGAGTAGCATGACCAACGCTTAACTGAGTCTTGCTCACCACAGCTGCAGTCAGTCACACTTGTTGTAGTTGTGGCCTCTGCCCAACCAGCAAACTCCACCAGAGTGATACTTGCTGCACCAGCAGTCAAAGCAGCTTTGATCACTAGAATCACTCTCACCACAGTCTGTCAGCCCATACCACAGCAGCCCACACAGTGCATCCAGAATAATGCTCGTCACAGATACTCAGTCACGCTTGCCACACTTGGCCTGATGCAGTCATAGTCCAAGTGGCCAGCTGCACCGAGCTGCTGTTTACCGCGATCTGCCACAGTTGTAGCCAGAGTTGCACTCGGTCTTGCTGCATTCAGCATCATTCCCGCCAGAGACGTGCTTACCTCAGCCACAATCAGTCATGCTCGCTGGAGTGCTACACAGCCTGAGCAGCTGGCGCTGTATGCTACATGAGACCAAGCAGCCATAGTTGGAGTCACACTTGCCAGAGGCACCCTCACAGCTGCCATCATTCACACTAAGTGGGATCCTACTGGCCACACAAAAGGCCCCAGTAAACTTCTCGTCCACAGAGATTCACAGCAGCAGCTAAAGCCCATCTCAGTTCTCAGCGGAGTCACGCTCACCTTATCCCACAAGAGGGAAACTGATTATTATTTAGACCGGGTATCTGTAAATTACAACCGCAGAAGATACTGGAAAAGCTATGAATGTATTTATGCACATGTGTTTATGTGCTGCACCAACATCCATGGATCAAAATTTAAATATGTCTTCCATCTGTATGTGTGGTGTAATATGAAGGTAATGAAACTTGATGTGTGATTCCAGATTTGTAGTGTTTCACATTTGCAGTGTAAGGTCTTTTTTTTTTTGATGCACAGTATCTGCTCTTGCGATAAGATTAAATATTTCTTGCAAGCCTAATGTATTTCAGGGAAGAACACCATCAGTAATATCCCTCTGTGTCATATGGGAAAATGGGTGGCCAACTCTTGCCCGTGGCATGCACGCCTATCTGGCTGCATGATGATAAGCTCAAATATGAATTGCCTATTTAAAATTCTCTCAAATTACAGTATTTGTTCAATATATGGACATTTATAATAAAAACATGAAACAAAATCACCTTTTCAAAGTGGTGAACTGTATCAGATTATGCCAATTCTCCTTTGAAGTTTAAAAATTCATTGCTTATCTGCGAGTACTGTTGAAGTGTTCACGAGTAATTTAAAAAAAACTGATGAAAACCTGAACACTGTCTTGCTTAATGCTGGTTTGTTTCATTTATTTAATACATGGTTCCATTCAAGAGTTTTCCTCTGATGTTGTGCTGATCTTCAGTGTACCTGTCACATAGTCACAAGTACGGATTTTTAATAAAATTGATGTAGTAAAATCTAGTCTAATACTGTCAGATGTTCTCTGTAGTGTCAGCAGTCTTTCATGTTAAACCTCAATTTACGCTTTACTACAACAGTATATTACATATTTCTCCAGTTAAATCCAGCAGATAGGATGAAATTTAGATCAGAACCTGGTCTCATTCATCATAAAGCTGCCCTTTATTGCTCATGCTGGTATGCCGTATATAACAGTATATCCTTGGCTGGTTAGGATAAGAAAACAAGAACACATATTCAACGCAATTTCTAGCTAAGAGGCAAAGACAAGCCTATAGTGTTTCAAGGTGAATCACAGCATGGATGTTTGATTTATGGTATAAATTATTCTGTTGGGCCAGTCTAGTGCGTGTGCTGAACTCTGCTGCTCTTTGTATGGCTATTACCTGAGAGCGAAACCTTGCATCCCAATTACAGTTGGGCTATATAGCTGTCATTCATGTTAGTAATGACTATAGCTTCTACTTGTACTGAACAGCTAGCCTGCCTGTGAATACTCCAGCCTGTTAGCGTGATCGATCGCTACTGATCAAGCCACTTCAGAGACGCACTCTTACTGTAAGTTGGATAGATTAAACCCCAGAAATACAATGAAGTGTCTCACATGAAAAATATGCACATTCACAACAGCAACACAGGACATCATATATGCATGTGTTGTGGTACACGTGTTGAAAATAGAATGTTAATGCATACACCAAGGTTGATCACAATAGTCAACACTTGCCTTGAGGCGTATGCCGATACTGTACGTGACTGACCCACAACCTAATGGAATATCCATCATGTTGAAGTTTGGTGACTCAGTAAAAAGACTCAGGACATGATCAGCTTTTGTACTGTAGCTTTACTTTAAAATGAACAGGATCAGAGTTGCAGATTCTAAAATATTTAGAGGAGTCATTTGAGGCAATGTTATTGCTTCATTGATCATAGCTCCAGTGCTCTCTGCTTTAATTTCATGAATTATTAATGTTGAGACATGTTCATCCTTTACCAGCTTTTACAATATCAATAGTCTCTGATGTTAACTACCTATTTGTGGGCTGTACTGGATGACGTCTTTTCCAAAACACCAGCGAGACCACTGACATGCTCACAATGACAGTGCTACAATGGTGATGTTTAGTAGGTTGAAGGCTCACCAGGGCCACTATTTTAGTTTAGTGAATTACAACATTTCCTAATTAGTACTTAATATACAAAGTACAGCTTAGTCATTGCATTTGCAGGAATGTATTATGAGCTAATTAAATTTTGGAAGACTCAAGGACCACCAAAGTTATTACAATTTATCTTGAAGAGAAAATGGGTATATGTATCAGATAAAATGGTAATCCATCCAATAGTTGTACTCAATATTGATGCTAGAGGAGAAGTTAGAGGGTTACTAAAGTCATTAGGCTAAATCATCTGGGAAGCATGAATACATTTGCAAAATGTGATGCCAATCCATTCAGCATTTCTTGAGAGTTGTATAAGACCAACTATTATAAACCCAATAAAGTTACAGTGATGATGATGATGATGTACACTAAGGGGAAACTTGAATATAGCTCCGGAGAACACCTGACACATTCATGCACCTTTGTTGAAGTAGAGATGCAAAGTGTTTTATGGAGCATTTGATTAATGGTGATGACACCGAAGTCCCATCGCATAATAAACAGCCCATGTCATTTTCTTGCAGCAGTGTTTCTTTATTCTCAGTGAAATCACAAGACTCGGAACAAAATGTAGGTAGACACATTTGCCCTATAGAGTCTATCCCCTTCTCTTATCTAACCCTACTTCTCCTATTACTTTAGAAGACTGCCTGACAGTACACTGCCAGTCCTCTGAATGGACTGTTGTATAAAATATCAACACTGTTACATTTTCTAGACTCATTTTATGACCTAGAAGCTAACTTTGATTTAGGTCACAGTGTATCAGGTTATTGGACCAACAATACAAAGAATGTTACTGAAGAGGTATTTCATTTGTTGGACAATAAAAACCCATGTTGGTTTCAGTGGTAATGACCTTTTGAGACCAACCCCCTTCAGTTAGAGAATCCCACATAATGCCTACAGTGCAGNCCCATGTTGGTTTCAGTGGTAATGACCTTTTGAGACCACCCCCCTTCAGTTAGAGAATCCCACATAATGCCTACAGTGCAGTATAGTATGGTATATCAAGGAAACAGCTTGAGACCTATGATTCTTATGAGTTGTACAATACAGCACACTCNATATAGTATGGTATATCAAGGAAACAGCCTGAGACCTATGATTCTTATGAGTTGTACAATACAGCACACTCAACTAATGGTTCATTAGTATGAGATTTAGATGTAGTAATTTGGGGGTGCTGTTGGAAAAAAGTGTTTTGCATAGTGCCTGAAAACCCCAATGTGACACGGAGGGTTTAGCTCATTAACGAAACTAGACAGTGTGAAAGTTTAAGTAGCTGAGTTGCTGCTTCTGGGCCGGTCTTGAAATGTCTTGTTAGCAATATTCTTTATTGGATACTAAATGTTATAAATGAACAAGTCTGTAACCTATTTGTGCAAAGTACCTTGTTTATAACTTATAGGCTCCTGGCTTGAAGCCAATGTTCCTTTCGGAGACAAATTTGATGGAGCGGTGACTCAGCTTCTAAGGGTGAAAGGGTGGACAACAGTTTGTTCACAGTGGAGTGATGGATATGCTTCTGTTCCTTCAATGACTGCAGATAATTAGTTTGAGCATGTCACGTCATCATAAGTTTTGAATGATTTATTATATTTACAGCTCTACTTGTTAGCATATTGTATTACATTTTGAATTCTAAAGGATTTTTTTTATTTCTATCAAACTAAAATATTTGATTGTAGACTTGAGGTCAACATTCTCAAAGCATATTCAAGGTTTTTACTGATTGCAAAGTGATTTTCTTCCAGATTTGGTGTCAAGACACTTAAACTCATACTGGTTCCAACCTTCGTCCACATACTTCAACTCAGCAATAAGGAGTCTTAAGCAGCCCACCAGGCATCTCAAAACTGAATTGTTCCAACAATCACACAGCAGTGAGATAGCGAAGAGTGGTTTAGAAAATGAATCAAGTGAGCAATCAGCAGGTTAATCATAAAACAATTACCGCCATGCAAACAACTAGAACATGCTGTTACCTTTGAATAATGCAGGCACCCTCAGGCCCAATTAGTGTGGGTGCATTAAATCTTCAAATGTGATTTCTCAGGTGATAACTTTGACACCACTGGCCTGATCTAAAAGACCTAAAGGGATAATGTTGTTTTTTTGCACGGGGTCCAGTTTTCTCTGACTCCCATCTTTCCATTCTGTTAGTTCCTAAGTGAACTGTGTGATCTCATGCGCCTTGTTTATGAATTCAGTGTATATCATTTCCTGTATCCTTTTTTCCATTGGCACAATATTGCACGCTGTATCCATTGCATGCTTTGTCATGCCACACTCATTTGTATTCCCATAGCATCCTCACAGCAGTCGGTTGCTGTGCTGACCTGTAATATTATTCCCTGCACACAACATTACTGTGAACTGACTGGCTAAACATGTCTAAACATGTGTGACCATGAAGGTCACTGGTGAGAAGAAGCAGCGAATGTTATTTCACTTCAAAAATCCCTGTTCTTATAGTCATCAAATACTCCTTTGGATGGCTCTATTTTGTGCAAAATTTGCAAGGAATGAGTGGGAAAGAAAAAGAATGCATCACATAAACATTAACTATATAGCAGGTATGGGCAGCAGGTCCTTCCAATCATTTTTTCCCTATATTTCAGTGACATGGAAAAAAGACTTTGATTGTATACAGCATCCCAGGTTCTGATCCAAGGTTGTCAGTTGTCACAACACAAGTCTCCAACCTAATGGAAGCCTTCCATGAGTGCTAGCCAATCACCAAACCAGAATTTGGTAGCTACACTGTAGGTTGCATATACCACTCAATCCTTTCCAACTGGTGCCCATTTGGAACATTCAAAGCTGGTTTGGTTACCCCTCCTAATGGGCAATGACTTTGTTCCAGCTGTAATCATAATCCATTGAGGAGATGCAGAACTTGTCATTCTGAACAGAGATATTAATTTCCCCTCCATGTGGGGCCCCGCTCTGCTAGCCATGTAATGCTATCAGCTTTGAAGGAATCTTGTCTGGTTAAGCCTTTCACAAATGTTCTGTTTGACATCCATATTCTTGCTTTGAATTTATTTATGCTGATGGCGCAAGAATGACATTCCTTTGCATAATGGTAGCTTCCAAATGGTGAGCTTGTTTTTTTTTAAACTTTAGATGCCTTTGATATGTAAGAGTTACTTTAGATGTAAATTAATAATCTGTATATATTTTTTAATATACATTTTTTATATGTATGAATTTCAAAGTATGTTTTATGCCAACTGTGCTGAGCAGCCCAATATAATCATCTACAGTATTCCTTGCATAAAACTATAAGAGAGAGAACATGTTCATAAGTGAATACACAAGTTAATATCAGAAGATAATGAGTTTAAAAAAAATTTGCAAAGCGCTTGATATATGTATGTTTCCAAGGATGCGGAATAGAAACAGCCCTATTTCTGTATGTAGTTGAATTGAAACCCCAATTATCCACTGGGCACTAAAACAACAACATTAAACGTATTGGGATTTAATTGTCTTTTATTGTTTTTTTCCCCATGAGTTGTTTTTTTTTGGTCTTCGGTGAACAGTGGCTTCTTCTTCATGTTCCTATCCATAAAGCTGTAAGAATGTATCTACTGCTAATGATGTTGTTGTTTTTTGCTGTTATATTAGCGGTGAATTATTTAAACATGATGCCCAATAACACACATGTCATTTGCACCATTAACTATTGCATAAGAGGACCTTTTTAATGCTTTATATTATATTTCATATTCCCTATATTTACTGCTCATATTGATTGGTGCCTTGTAAAAAGTTGCTTTCTAAAATGTAAATAAAAAATCAGTATCAATGTAAGGAAAAAAACTGAATGTAAAGTGTAAACAGTGATGGTTTGCAGTTTGAAATGCTCAGCTGCAAACAGTGTATCAAAGCCAGGGGTCATGCATGTGCACAGGTGGTGAGTGCTAGTGAAGATATTGCTCTTCGCTAGGGATCCGTGATGGACTCTGACAGATTTCACCTACAAGGCAGGCACCCTGTCTCTGGTTTAACAGCTGCTTTCCAGTTTTTTTTTTGTTTTTTTTTTCTTGTTGCTGTTGTTGTTTTGAATTAGGGCTTCAGTGACTCATGTGCGGATCTGCATACAAGTTTTGGGGTTCTCACTCAGTCTAATTGTAGAAGTCACACTGATTTGCATGATTATTCTATTTATTTGATCAAATCTCTTCCTCCCGGCAGCGTAATTAATGTTATTGCGGGGGGACAATGGACCTGTTACGGCACGTTTACAATCGAGAGAGATTTCAGTAGAGAGGGGAGGTGCTGCACAGTGCATATTGGAGGTATTGTTGCAACTCTTCCAGTTATTTTAAACATAACTGATGGTGACCTGTCAATGAATAATGGAATATATTGTGTAAATAATGGCGTGCCCCCTATGAGATACAGATATCAGGGTTATTGCGTTCATACTGCTCATTGAGCTCTGCTGTATCAGTGTCTGGGAACACACTCCAGTCATTTCTATACTGTATACTTTGCAGATTTGATAAATGGATATCAAATATTGTAGATTCAGCACTATCTATGGAGAATTACCCAGCTGTGCTCTGTGTGTGCAAACATGCTCAACTGGGTAAGCATTATAGATCTTACCCATTTGCAACTTGACAGGTGAGAAGTGTTGATGGCTTATAGAAATATTGAATCAAGGTGTTAGCCAAATCGGCTTTATTCAGACACAGAGAGGACAGTTAGATCCATCCAGCAGCCAGTGGATTCTGCTCCCTCACTTTAACGTTTGAAAAGGGAAGTAAAAATGGGTTGAAATGGATCATAAGACCGGGGAGTAGACTTATACGAGGCCATTCTCCGAGCGGCGAGTCGTCATGGTTTTATGGAAGCCGATGTGACACGTCAGTCGGTTTAAACATTACAGTACCTTACAGGAATTTGCACTTCTCTGCTGTTTCCACTATTGTTTTATCACTTGTCTCCGGTCTGCTGTTGCACAGCCTTGAAGCCTAAGCCCCTGAAAGCTTTGCCTCGTCAACTATCAAGTCGTTTTCACTGTCACAGGCACTGCATTGTCACCACACCTACACTAGACCACATTTCTTACGCTTGCAGTTTAGATTTTATATTCATATAAAAATATTAAAAAAAAAAAAAAAAAAAAAAAAAAGGTTCAGGCTCCCTCTGAACATCAAAACACAAATGTTTAAGGGCTGTGACAGTGTTTTGCTTTTAACCACTTTGGCCTCATTTTTTAGAAACCAGATTTCTGTTATTCTCTCTCTGCTGTCATGTAAATTTACGCACACGGCATGAAAATTCCAAATCTGCCTCTGTAAAAATAACTCCATCTGTGGTGTGGTTTTTTTTTTGTTTTTTTTTTTTTTTTTAATTCTTATCCGTATGCTAATAAATGAGTCTGGTGAGTTTCAGCATGACGTACAGTTTGCCACCCCATATGAATGTGTACTCATACACGAGTACGAGAGTCTATGCCTTTTCAAAACAGACCTTGGAGAAACTGGCACCTTATTACCAAGCCTTAATGCAGATTTCTGCCAAGTTTAGCACTCATAAAAACAATTACTTCACCTTCATTTAGAGGAGATTAAATATGTTTAGCTTCTTTGAAAGTGGACCAGCAGGACATTTTTGGCTCTTTTATTCTGCAGTCTTATAGTTCCTTTTAGCACCTGTGATCAGTATACTCACACTGAGCATTAGTCAGCCAAGCCTTGGCACAGCAAGTAGAAAATGACAACACGAAATCTATCTTTCCTCTGCCCTAAAAACAACAGCAGAGGCTTATTGTCATGTGGCGCTGCGCTCATAATGGATCCACTATACTCTCATTACATGTCTGTGTGGAACAAACCTAAATCTTGACAAATTAGCACTGGTATAACATAATAGTGATGGAGTCCCAGTGGTAAGCATTTTGCTCGTCAGGCCGATACATTGATCATTTGGCTGCATAATGATCATAACATTGTACATGCCCATAGTCCCAAAACGGGATGAAAAGTTGTGCTCACTCATTAGAAGCACACCTGTCTCTCTTGTTCAGGGGATTGTTTACATGTCGCCTTTTAACTCTGAACACCAGCCTTTGCTACTGTTGTTCTTTGAGGAGTTATCAGATTTTTTTTTTTTAAAGTACTCATCTCCTGCACCATACCTGCTTTGTACTCACTTACTCTCTCTTTGTTTTATACTGAAGTTCTGTTTCAGTATGGCTTCATAAAACATGACCAGTAGCTTAATACAATAATAATAAGTCTCTGACTAAAAACCAATCAAGGGTGCCATTTGAAATTCCTTTTTTAAACTCATACATTTAAATAATAGACTGCAAAGATCAGTACTAGATGCTCAGTGCATGACCGTCACATCAAACCAAATGTGACAGGATTTATGGCTATTTATAGTTAACAGCCACTTGGATTACATGGCTATAGAGCTGTGTCCTAAATTCAACAATTACTGCAGTCGACACTGTTTACTGGCTGATGA
>JANJYP010054709.1:0-11469 GCA_024605115.1 Rastrelliger brachysoma
TTTTTTTTTCTGAGGGGGTGGATGGGGGTTGGGCGTGGGTTTCACCGGGTCAGGGCTGACTCATAACCCCCCTCAGCTCCAGCGGAAGGACACGTGTCGAGGGCGGTCGCCTCCCTCCTTCACCAGTGGCTTGTGAAACTCTCGACCAGCTCGCGAGTGGATGCTGGCCCAGCAGTACTCACAGTAGTACTGCAGGCAGGTGACGTTGGCACAGAAGAAGGGGGCGAACTTCCCCCCGCAGCGTGCCCCCTGGCACTCATCACACATCTGGTCATCCAGGACGTACGGCTTCACCTCCACCTGGGAAGAAGTAGATGAGGAGGTGGTTGTTTAGTTTAGATCTTATCCATTTTAATTTTGTGCTCCTACTTTAAAAAACAAATATCACCACACTGATATCATCTTTTGATCCATCTATGTCGATCCAGATGTGTTGTCTCCTTCAAGCCCTTACCACACACGCAAGCCCATCTAAAATAAAACCACACAAGATTGAAGCAGGTATCCTCCCGTCCATGCAGTGAAATGAGTTTGACCACTAGCCAGGAGACAAGAAATGAGAGCTCAGTCGCCATGGAGACGCCACAGAGCACGAGCAGGACGGGTGGATGCTACCCTTGTTATAGCGTGGCCACAAAATGGAAGGTTATCAAATCCCTAAACAGTACGAGGCGGTCCTTCTCGGCTTCAGCGGCTACAATACAATATCCACCGCTGTGAGCAACAACCTTCAGCACGACAAATGAGAGGAGCGCCGCCACGCTATTAAATACCAATATAAACAGAGCGGACATGGAGCTGACCAAGGGTAATGAGCTTCTGTGTCCTATCATCAAGAACCATTTACAGCTAATGGAATTGTGGCTGCTGAAGGCGAGAAAAGAGAAAATTAGAAAGAAAAGTGGTAACAACACAGACACATCAACTTTAAACTCGAGTTAACTTTTCATTTTCAAGGATGTGGCCTAACTTTCTGCAATGAATCCAGACTCTATAAAGTCTGTCAATCACCTTTGTTGCAGATTACTACAAAATTGACTTGATTCTTGAAAATACAAGCACGAAAACTTATATTCTTGTTCAAATAAATACCAAGATGTTTATTCACTGGTTCAAAAGGCTCGTCTTTTATTGCATCCAATTTTTTTTAAAGCAGTCTTTATGTTTGCGGCTCTCTTCCGTGCTATTTCCTTTCATGTCTTTCAAACATTATTTGTACTACACTGAGTTGCAGTCACAATAAGGACACCCTAAACCCTTGCAGAAGATAGATGGTGATAGCTGAGGTGGGGTGGACAGCCCCGCCCTACAGAGGCTTGGCTTCCTGGCTGACAACCAGTCTCTCTCGGTCGCAGCCTGTCCCGCTGCAATTGGTCGGCGTGCCTAAAATAACCAGCCTGCAGCACAGCCCGAGTGGATATACACGTACAGGGAACTACTATAATTAAACCAACCCTATGTGTCTTCAACTTGAAACATCTGTCGGGACTCCGGCAGCAAAAGGCTACGGTGATTACACAGCCGGGGTAGGCCTTCGGTTATTGTAGGCTGTGCTGAGCAGTTGGCTGAAACCCCCCTCTATAATGAAAGCTCTCATACATGGGAGAGGGCTCAAGCAGAGTTCAGATCCGCAGCATGCCATAGGAATGACTGTGAAAAAACCTCAGCTGTGGTCGAGACGCTGCTTTCTCTCAGCGGACGGATATTGTGAATGAAACGCATGAACTCGCTCACCCTTTTGTCGATGTCATTGTGCTGCAGCTGAACGAAGCGGGCGCTGATGGCAGCAATGTAGCTCTGTTGATTGGAGAAGGCCACACGGCCAGCTCCCTTTGGGTATTTGAGCTCTGGGTCGGTGTCGATGCCAGCGTAGCAAACACCTCCATACAGCCGGTCCATGATCATAGCCAGCTCCACTGCGAAGACAGACGGGCGAGAGAGATGATTAGTGTTAACAGCCATTCCTCTTGAGAGTTCATGCCAGTTAATGACCTTTTGTTCTTAATTTAAGAGCCTTCAGCCTCTCTTAAAAAACCAAGAGGAAAAGGTTGAACTGGGAGGTTTGTGATTGACGCCGTTATTAACTGATGTAAAAATCTGTCTTACTCCACTATTCATCAGAATTGCTGTGTCAAACTGCTGGTATAATTAGTAGGGGTCACATTGCAGACAAGCCGGTGATGTTTATCCCGAGAACAGAAAGACTTGAGCCTTCCATTACACCATGAATTCTTAACATGACGACCACTTGGCCAGCTTCCTGGAAACCCAAGTAGAGGATTGCTCTCTCTCACAGGGAGAACTTTCATTATAGCCCTCCGGCCTCTGCTCTCCATGCCAGTCAACATTATGAAGCCTATTTAGAGGCTTTCGGGGGCCTCACAGAAAAAAAAAATCTATTTATATAAGTTGGGTTACCTGCACGCAGAGGCCGAGGCACCCCCCCTACGAAGATGGTTTTGCGGGGGTCCAGAGGCTGGGAGCCATCCATGACAAAGTCACTATCACTTAGATTCCAGGGACGGATCTGGACCTGCATACAAAAGGCGACGAAAACATTAATTTACTGCATTCCCTCTTGCTACTTCAAGTATATTTACTGTAATCTGACTTTAGTGTACAATTTAAATGATTATGTCAACATACTGTACTTCTACCACATGCCCGTCCACTTACCGGTTTGTCTTTGATGGTGGGACTGGACACACACAGGTAGAGCTTTCCGTCCTCTTCGATGCAGGCGTCAATCAGGGCTTGAACAGAGGTCTCTTCCTGGAACAGCAGGAAGGCGTAGCCTGAAGGGAGGTGAAAGGGGAATTTTAACAATCTCCAACAGAAAGAACTGTTGTTCTTAATAGTCACAACCTTGTGACCATGATGCTTTAAGGTCTGCGCTGCAGGCAAGGATTCATAGATATTAGACTATTTTTAACAGTGTCTATATTGTACAAGTCACAATCCCATGACTATGCCCCATACTTTTTTCCTTGTAATTATTCACAGTTTGAGACACACAGGCATATGACCTTGAGGCCTGTTCTTTTGTCCCTTCTGCTTCCATAAGACTCTCTACACCCGGCACTTCACTGCCTTGTGCCGCCTCTGATTAAATGACTCCAAACTCCTAAAGGAACCATGCAAAATTGATCAAGCCCAAAACACACACACACTGCGGATCTTCCTTGAGAGTTGAGTCAGGTAGAGTAGTTTGATGATGTGTTAGCGAGGCAGAGAGAAAGCGCAATTCAGACAGTCACTCTGTACTACTCAATTATTTAGCGCTGAGAGCACAGACCTTATCCAAGGTCAGAGCTATTAAGCCATTTCGGAAGGGACAGAAAGCTAACTCAATAGGCTACATCCATCACACAATGCTACAGGGGCCAGTGAGGAGCGGGGGCTCTGATTTATAGCGCAAGCAAAATGAAGGCAACATACCAGGAAAGAACACAGGATTCACTTCTTGACAGCCAAATAATAAATACATGATACGAGGCACTGTAAATCCAAAAAGCAGCACATACTGGTGCACGTAGTTATCTTTGAAGGGACTATGAATTATTAGTGTATCGCTCTGATTATGTTAGCAGAAGCCCGGCACCACCTGTAGCCCCCATGAGTCAGGGAAATATGAGCTACTGTCTGATTGCAGCAGTCGAGTTTGCACGCACACACACACACACACACACCCTTAGGATTGTTTCTACTGGAGTACACTCTGTCTGTGACTTCCAATCCCTTCTTTTGTAGTGTCTCTTGAGACTACTAAAAAAGCCACAGTGTCTCTATGGAGGCCTGATTTTAGACACTCAGCATCACCCTCACTTTCTCCCTCACACATACACGCACACACACACACACACACACACACACACACACACACACACACACACACACACACACACNTTACACAGACAACTGCATGAGTGAAAACAGCAAAGAGGAATGTGCAACTGTCATGTTTCACTTTTTGCATTCCTGAGCGGAGTTGCTGCAGATGAGGGGAAAGGCGAAAAAAAGTCTGACTCGGCAGACCCAGTCAACTGTGGTATGTGGATACGTCTTGAGTGTGTATTGGTGTGTGTGTGTGTGTGTGTGTTGGGGGGGAAGATGGGGTGTAAGTGTGTGTTGCCAAGTGCACCAAAAAAACGAGACAGGAGAGGAAAGTGAGCAGCAAGCATCAAAAGGTGAAGTGGAAAAGCAGGTGCGTCAGCACGGGTGTGTGTGTGTGTGTGTGTGTGTGTGTGTGTGTGTGTGTGTGTGTGTATGTATCCAGGTCCCCATGAGCACTCACACAGCTGCTGCCCTGAGAGATGGCTTTTGTCTGTGTGCGACTCTATGTATGTGTGTGTGACGTGTGTGCTGATGCGTCTGACAGTGACAGCATCGTGCCCAGAGCGGTGATGACAGTTGCATCTTTTTGACATTAGTCTCTAAGTGAACTGACATTTATGTAGATGTACATGGGTTTATGAAGCTTCACCAATCTGATTACTTAGAAGCAAAGGGAAGCCATGTAGAAATAATACAAGACTTAAACAACACAGGCAAGTGGACAAATGTAAACCATCAAATACAAAACTCAAATTAGTAAGAGCGAAAACTTTTAGGTTGATTTAATTTAATTGACTGTTAGAAACTGAACTAGTTTTATAATAATTTCAGAATAAATGTTAAGACATGATGCCTATTAGAATTTTTGTTGCTAATAAAATAAAGAAAAGTGGAAACAGGCACTAAAGTTTTTCTAACAGTGATCGATAAAATACTGCTCTCAATAATAACTATAATCAGTGTGCTATCAAATAGCATAAATAAGCCTATAGAAAAGAAACAACCCATCAACATGATAACAATTGTGTAACAGATCAAAGAAGCAGCGGGGTCTTCATGAGGACTGAAATAATCACTATGTGATGCAACACAAACAACCATAATTATCCATGTGTCTCTTTTAGATCAATATTGCTCCATGGTAACACATTAGCAGACACAATGCACCCAGTGTTATTCCAAATAACCACAGAGGCACTTACTAATTAAAAGTTTTTAGCGGTCGTTGTTATGTAGATTCATACAACGGGGTAATAACCTCACTGGGGCAATAATGTTTTCTCTAATAACAAGCAGCAACACTGAGGGCACAACAACACATTCACAAAGCGAAACTAATTGTAATCAGCTGCTTTAAGTGACCAGCTAATCTCTGCCTTTCTGTAATTGGTCGACACAGAGTCAACTCCTCTCTGTATACCCGGCCTCAAGAAATAATCAATTAGACTCGAACTAAGAAGAGGATTTTTTCTGCGCCGTCATCCCCCCCCCCCCCCCACGTGCGTCGTCATCACCCGACATAAGACCCCTGTCCCTGTGTTTGACGTGTTACATAAAGAGGGTTTGTCATTGGGGGAAATCATGTGGTTAAGCGCTGACATCCCCTCCAGTGAAAAAACAACTGCAGTCTTGCACACAGAGACACACACACACACACACACAAAAAAGCGGCATGAAAAGGCAGAGCTAGCCAGCAGCTCATACAGTCTGAAGGAGGGAACAACGTGTTCCATGACCCAGGGCAGGAGAGAGACAGAGAGAAAAGAAAGAAGGAAGGGGGGGTAAGTGAGTCAGATGGAAAGAGGGGGGGAAAAAGTGAGAAAAAGGTAGGAAGAGAAGGAGAGAGGAGAGGCAAGAATGACTGCCATACAAACAAGGTTTTAAAATGCTCATGAGGGGATGAGGAGTAGGAAGAGCAGAGGGGGATATAAAGGCTGTAGAGACAGGTACTTTAATGGAGCCTGGTAGGAAGTTACAAAACTTCAAGAGGCCTAGAAACCCAGACACACAACCACTTCCATTTGTGCTACACTTCACATGCCTCACTTTAAATGCTATAAAAACCACAATGTTAACCTCTATTATCATTTTCACGAGTGGAGAGACCAAATTCCGGGTGCTTTTCATGTCTTCACGGTGTTATTAACAGAATTCAATTCAAAGTTGAAGAAAACTCATACCTTTTAAATCCTAAAAGAAGGTTACTATAACAACACCTGCCTATTACCATCCAGCACACTTTTAACAGCTATAATTTAGCCTGATTCTGATTTTGATCATAGGTGTAAGAGCTTAACATAATAATGCATCACTTGTATCAAATTGTAAAATAAAGCTTTTTCTGACATGAAAGGCTCCATTGTCATTTGGATTGATTCACCGAACAATACAGATGCTCCGTTCAATCAGCAAGGCATTCCACACACCTAAGACCTCTCCATGAAAGCACACTGTGCCATATTCTGCTCATGCCACTTGGAAAGCTGTGATATTTTGTCCTGAAAGGTGCCGAGGACCCGTCTCTTTTTACATCAGCTTTGCGCAGTGCAGAGGCTTACGCCACGGGAGGAGAGCGCAGATCTGCAGTGGCTCGTGCCTGAGATTTATAGGGCTTTGCTGTGTTGAGCTTCCCAGCACTGTCCAGGGAGGAAGGGAATACGTACACCCGTAGCATTTTTCCACCCTAAAGAGTTGCTGTTTACAGACAAACGATAAGCAGAATGCCTCGCGGGTTACGCAGTCAAACCAATAACCTCATTCAGGACAGAGTCTTTCCTGTACTGGAGGCCAGCGGTTTGACTCATGGAGAAATGAAACAGTTACCTCAACAAGCACCCTGACAACAGTTACTCAAATTACCATAAAAACAAAGGCATTAACAGGCAACCTGCAACTGCCTAACCAAAAACAGCCACCTAAAAATGATATTAGGCTATCACTATATCATAAAAAAAACAGCCAAGAAAATGTATGGAATACCCCATAAAACCACATGTTGTCATTTTTACACTTTTTGTCAAGGCTAAATACAGGATATAATACATGTTAATTATAGTAGCCCAGTAGCCAAACTAACTGTTTTCCTCATTTCTGGTCTTTGGACTTAGCTAAGCATCTCCTGCGGCTTCATAGTTACCATAGAGATAGAAGACTGGTATCAATGTACTCAAGATTATAAAAATTTTCCCCAAATGTCAAGAATATTCGCTTAAACACACAATATGTTAAGTTCTACAGTGAGGTGTCTCTCAATCTAAACAGTAACAAAACACATAGTTTGATGATGTCGTGAAGTAACGTAGGAGTTGTTGTCTTTATTTTAACAAAACTAGCTTCTCCTGGTTGGAATTCTTTCATCGATCGCTGTTTGGGAGGTTTTACCTGAGGCTGCAGAGGTTCTCGCTCCAAAACAAACATACATGGGTGGCTAAAACCAATAAACGTTTAAAAAATCCTGGTTTTCCAAGGCTGTTCTTTGAACACAGGAAGTTACTAAGATCTGAAAAAGTTCATTGTACAAATGTGGCTTAAAACTGTATAAAAGTCAATTTATGGCAAATAAACAACATATATGACATAGGTATACTAAAGCCATTTATAGACATTCTAATGCACAATATTCACACATTATAACTGTGTTCAATACAAAGCAACTCCCAGATAAGGTTTAACTCGCACCCACTTTTCTAGATTAATAGTCTAAAAATATACTGTAGAGTGAAAGTGTTGTATTTGTAGTCGGTGCTAGCTGATACTTCAGCTCTTGGAACTGATACTGTAGGGTCGGTCACTAAGTAGGACAGCAACGCCTCTCGACTGCTACACGGAAGACCCGCGTTGCAATCCTATTGTCTCCATTACCTCATCAACTGAAAGCTGTGTTGACTCTACTGAAATCCAATCCTGCGATGACTAGATAAACTGCGCGAGCGTAGTCACAACGTGCATCTCTCTGGCATTAATTATAACATCTACTTCCAGTCTTATCTCACCATACCCGGCAAACCAACACACGTCTGCAGATTTATTCCCCATAGGCGAGAACGCTGACTGGATTAGTGCCAATGACAAGAATGACCAAAAAATAAATCAGCCACTCCCTATCGCTTAAACTTGGGAACAGACAAGAGAACAAACCTGCAAAAAAAAAAAAAAAAGTTATCCTAGCTGTAAAAACACATAGACACATGTATAAACCAACTCCAGAAGTCTTGAGGCAGTTTTCCATGAAAGCATACATGAAGCCAAACCTCCATGTAGACTATTATTATACCCAATGAGCAGAGAAAAAGAGGAAAAAGAAATTTAGAGAGAGCTCTAACTCCGCCACAAAATGTAAACAGACCGACTGCTGACAGCGACTTAACACGATGAGGGGAAAGAAGGTGAAGAAGAAAAAGAGAAAAGTGGGCTTGGCAGGGTGGATAGAAGGAGACAGTAACATCTGCTCTTCCAAAAACAAATACAGGCCCTGAGGCTTTGAAGCTATCGGAGAGAAGTCAGTGATAGAGTAGAGGAGGGGTGAAATTAAGCGTCGCTAATCATCTCAATTTGAGAAAGTCACTCACTGGATATAATCCCAACACAAGGGTGAAAAGATAAATTGAGGCCTGAGAAAGTCGGTGGAATGTAATACCGCGACTGCTGCTGCCATTATTTGGATCTTACTGCACTCGTATATCACACAGAGAAGACTGTAAATAAGAACTTTTGTTTTGAATGTGTAATTTGTCCTTATGATTTTTTTTTTTTAAAAAGGCTGATAAAGACTGGCTGCGGTGTACAGCAAACTTTATTTGTAACCTTTTGATGCCTTCAAACAAGTGTGACACACTGTTATTGCGGCGTGACATGAGCGCTAGCATTTGTAGCAGTTTATAGCTCCCAGCGTTCGAGCATGACAGCATCACCTCCTCCCCCGCCTTCTATCCCCAATCAAGGACAGAAATAGCTCCCTAACATTTCCAGCTTATTTCAAACATTGGTGACGACAGTGCTGGGTGAGATGGGAGGATGTGAACGACAGCACCATAGCAACCAGACCTTATTGGTTAGACAGGCAACCGCAACAAACTCAATACTCAAGTAAAAACACACTCGTTTTGAGGGGTAATATGGTCAAAAGAGTTGAGTCAAATATCAACTATGCCATTTTAGATTGTTCATGATAATATTATAATTGAACACAGCATTCAATATTTTTTTTGGCAGAACAAATTGTAAATATTGACATTTCACTTCATTAAGGAATTATGTTAGCGCGTTAGCAAAGAGGAATGCTAACGTAATGTTTCTAATTAGCAAAAAACATTACATTTCAGCATGTTGAAGGATTTGTTTAACACGGTCAGAAAAGAAAATGTAGTTCATAGCATATACTGAAACCTGTTATATTGTATATGCTAACATGACATCACATCTACTGTAAATATAGCACAACTGTATAGCAAAACTCAACCACATAACAGGGTATGTGATACATTATACAGCTGATATTGTGACTACAGCTTGTAAAGATAGACGGAGGAAATTACAGGCACAGACATGTAATCATTTCCCATTCAGGTTCTTTATACAGTTAGCATTTCAGCTGAATGCAGATGAGCTATTCTGTTATTTAAGTCTCCGTTACAAACACAGCATACCTTTCACTTAAACATTTGTTCTGTTTTTTACTTTCATGTGTGTTCTCTGTGACTAACAATATCTCCAAATATATGTATCATGTTTACGGAGGTTTTTTTTTTTTTTTTTTGTAGCCATGTAACGTTAGCTACCTTTGTGTTCATAGGGACTCAGTTTTTTTTCCAGTTTGGCAGCTTATAAAAACTTATTTCTGGGTTCTTTTCCCTGTTGGTACTGTATCCCACCACACTGTAGTTTTTAGACATTTTTCCCTTGTTCGCTAACAAACAAAACTAACCGCACTATAACTGTGATTTTCTGACTGACTGCGTGATGAAGTTAAACCGTTGGTCAGCCAAAGTAAAGAATCCCAGAATGGATTTAGTGCTAACAATGACAGAGTCACTTTATTAAGCCTTAACATTTTTTCCAGGTGAGAGAGTAGCTATTTACATTCATAATATGCGGTCAGTTTATCCAAGAAAAACACCTGTTTAACACCTGGCTTTTCAAAATAATGCACTCAATATAATAATATAACACACATGAAACACATGTACACTTAATAGTAATGCTTAACTTTATAATTGCTGCATTAGAACTACTGTATGACTACATACGATACAAATAAATAAACTGAAAATACTGCAACGTCTGTGTCTGATGGTAACCAGGTGACATACAAATTAAAACCCCCTGTGTTTTCAAAGTGTTTCCTATGTGGTCCAACCATATACTAGATTTTGACCTAGTCTTGTAGCTGAAAATAGCTCCCTGTTGTAACTAGAAACAGGGTCGACTGGAGCAGTGACTAAAACAGTAAAGCTGGGGGCCATAAAACCAAAACAAAGAGTTGGAAGATGTTGAAAAGCTCTGTAGAGTTGAGGGGAACTGCAGAATTGGCTTCTAATTCTCTGCGGGTTTATCACTATGAGTGACCTCTTTGTCATTTGGTCCATTGTTAATTGAGACTATACTGAATAATGCAGATTTAATAGCTTTACAGGACACTGACGATAAGGACCAAATGTGCACGTATTTACTCCCTGACTTTATACAGCGGCAGCGAAACACGGCTCAAAGTGAAAGTAACATTCCTGCTGGCTCCTCTGTGAAGTTAATTTTTAAACTGTGGTGATGTGGAATTGGTTGGTTTATGAAAGGTCAATTCCACGACAAACTGTGGTAATATGTAAGCAGTTTGAAGACCACGGCAACTGCAAAACAAAGCAACAAAACAACTTATTTCTCCATCTTAACAAACAGAAAAAGTACAGAGTATGGTAATTTACTTTGAAATATTGTTCTAAAGCGCACGACAGCGTACTTAAAAAATAAACAAACTGCTGAATATCTGAGTGGTGAAAAAGTATGAGTGCAGAGCTTTAGTGCCTGTTCCTACTTCCTCTGCTAGTTGCCAGTCCTCTCCCAGCCCCAAATAAGTCTTCCCCTGCCCCTTGAAATCAGGCTGAGCCACAATATGAGTCATCCCTTCAACCAAAACACTTTCATAACTGTACAGACACATCGCCAACAGTTTAATGTGAAGCAGGACGGAAAGTGACAACTATCTTCCATTCTGTCAAGCTTGGAAGGGGCGAGGAGCGGCCGATGACCTCCTGATGCGTATCCCACATTTATAAATCAGCCGTTACACAGTCCACGCGACAGCGGGACACACTTTAGACATACACACATGCAGATGTGCACTTGCTCTCAACCCTGAAGCTATTAGCACTAAGAACTCTGTCACCAGGCATCTGTCCCAAGCTCCCTTGTCAGTTAATATGGAGAGTGTGATATAAACAGGATATTTTAGCAGTTTCCCTTGGAGCTTTTTTAAGAGAATGGAGTGGAGTGGGGGTTTTTAAATTAGAGTGACAGAACACTAGTCCCTCATGTCTCCTCCCCTTACATGGCGGCGTCCTCCAGCCGCCGTAAGCTCATTCATTCCCCTAAAAGGATGCTGCATTTTTCCTGCTGGCTTTGGACATTAGTACAGCCAAGCCT